>VZTT01013846.1:8998-29625 GCA_013400855.1 Buphagus erythrorhynchus | reverse complement strand
GGTCATTTTCTGCAGAGCCAGTTCCCAGATGGTTGGTCATCACTGTGTACTGGTGTGTGGGCTTGCTCCTCCCCAAATGCATTTCTACTTCATGAGATTGTTCTAAGCCCAGTTTTCCAGCCTGTCCAGGTCTCTCTGAATGGCAACACAACTATCTGGTGCATCAGCCACTCCTGCTATTTTGGATTGTCTGTAAACTTGCTGAGAATACACCCTGTCCCAACATCTAGGTTGGTAGTGGAGATGTTAAACCGTATCAGCTCTTTTATCAACCCCTAGGGTACTCAGCCAGTGACATTTAAGCAAGTTATAATTAAAACCATCTCATGTTTTATTCATACAATCTAAAATATTTTTTCTAAGTGATTTTGGTAATTGAAATTCTTCAATTGCCTTTTTTTTTTTCCCTTTTAAAAATAAAGACATAATGACCGTTCTCAGATCTAGGCCTTAGTGAATTGCTTCAGTAGTTGAGATTTGGCATCAGGATGGCCTGAGTTCAGTGCTGCTTGATGTAACAGCTTAAATCTGTTCAAAATACTTGCAGTTTGCTTTAGAAGCTGTGTCATCAATTCACCCCAGGTGACCAAACTAGTCAAACTTCAGTCAGGTGTCACATTTGGTGTTACTTCTTTGAGCCGTCATTAATATGTCTCATGCTCTGCAACACTGCTAAATGTACTTCTAAAAAACATTTGTTGTACATCTGAGAACATCAGTCTTTGCTTCCACCACATAAAGTATGCAGTTACAGAGCCTGATAACTTGAATCTCTTAGAGCTACTGAAGACATTGACGAGTACTCTGATCTCTGAAGGGGAGGCAGAGAAGCAGAATACTGTTAGTGCTTCTCCAAAGAAAGGTGCCCAGGGCAGCCATTCCTACTGTAGCTGCTGAATTCTTCCTATGCTAGAGAATTTGCACATGTGCAATTTCTTCCTCCCAACTTCAGATACACCTAGGTCTTTGGTGTAGCAGTAGTCACCATGAACAGTCTAGTCATCTGAGGGCTTGCCAGTCCTTATGAAAGCAGGTGGAAGTCTGCAAATTTGGGGTAGAGGAGAAAATAAACAATAGGACTGTTCATTCTGCTCACTGTTTTGCAAATCACTTGCATAATACAAAAGTTTCTAAACTCCCTTTTATGGCAGAGGGAATTAGGCAATAATATTTTACAAAGACTTTTTACTCACTGCTGCCTTACAGACCAAAAGCAACATTTGTGCCTTGTGCTAGATGCCACTTATTCTGCCTGGTAAATGCTGTCAGTGTTTAGGAGGATGCAAAATTTTATTTCCAAGCCTTATAGAGGTAGTTGTGCTAAGAAGTAAGTAAATCAAACATCATGTGTATCTGCCAACAGACTAGGTAAGGGAAAGATACATACTAGACATACAGTGTCCAGTCACTTATGTTGTATTGAGCACATAGGTCCTGGAAGTACTGGAGAGTCTCTTGCAGGCTATTTCCAGAAGCAGAGTATTCACCCAAGGGGAATCCACTTCTATTCCAGAAGTGGCCTTCACATGGTTGTAGGCCTTTTTGACTCTGTCATTGGGGATATGTGTGTCTCCTTCAGTGCATGTGCCACCTGGAATGTTTAAGGCAGAAGTAACAGCAATTCTACTGCTCTTCTGTCACACTTTTATCAAAATATTTCTTTTTCTCACTGTAGAACCCTGAAAGTTACTGACATTGGTGGCTCCACTCTTGATAGTCAAAATTCTCATCACCAAGGCCCTGATTTCTTCTTATTTGTAATGCAGCTGCTTGATGGCTGGCTTCAGGGCTAAAATACCAACATCCTAGTTTACCCACAAGAAATACATGTTGGACAGATACTTGTGGGCAAGGGAATAGCCTTGTCTTATTTATTTATTGTACCTCAACTTTAAGCCACCAAAAGCATATCTTTTAGGTTCCTTTAGGTTTGGGTGGTTTTTTACTGTGGTGGTTCTCTGGTTAACTAAATTCTATTGGTTTATAGAAACAGGTTATTAAGAAGAAAACCTGTACTGTCATCATCTATAGCTAGAAGATGCAAAGAACAGACACTATCTAAAGCATATTAAAGTGTCATAGTATAGAGTCATCACTTGATCACTTTACCAGGTTAGGGAAACTCTACAGGATGAATATGTATATTCTTTCAGGCCTGCAGACCTACCATAAGGTTCTATTTTCATAGCTGTACAGTATATCTAGAAGAAAAGTGTGCCTATCACCAATTTGTATATTTTAAACAGGGTTCTGAATCCCTTAGAGAAAATCATGGGCACTCATAGTGTTTGCATATTATGTGCTTGTACATACTAAAGGCAAAGAGAGATACTCTTATAGCTGTAAATATGCTCCCAGAACAGTTTTCCTCCCTTTACTTTAAAACCTTTTAATACTTTCATGGTTTGCAAGGAAGAAGAATGGCAGTGCTCCCTCCTAACTGTGTGTCAGACAAGTAGAGGGGATCTGGCTTATATGTGCTCCAACAGATATTGCTGGAGGTAATTCTATGATAAAAGTATGGTATGAGTATACAGACAGTGAGTACTTTTCAAAAAGGGAAAATTACCTCAGCTTTTGCATACGATTGTAGTACTTGTTTTAAAAGTTATTGATTCTTGTGGTGAATTTTTTTGAATACCTGTGGAAGTCAGAAAAGAATGAGACTTACAGTTAATGAGGTTACAGTTGAAAAGATGCCTAAGTAAAGAAATTTTGTCTTTATTTTGTCCTTTTCTATATAGTCTTGTTAACTTTTCTATATATTGCTATTAACACTGAAAAATCCCAGAGGTCTTGTAGTCACAAAAGCCTTCATGTGAAATAAAGTAGTTAAAAATAGCAGTTCAGGTTTGACCATGTGAAGCAGTGAGATACGGTACTACAAGCATCTGATTCTTGTAATGCAAGCCAGTTAGCTTTTTCTCACTGGAAGAGAAGTCAAAGGATCAAAACTGAAGAGTGTTGGTTCAGCATGGTTTAAGAGATGACAACAGGTTGGGTGACACCAAGTTGGGTGTGAGTGTTGATCACTGGAGGGTAGGAAGACTACAGGAATCTGGACAGGCTGGACAAATGGGCCAAGGCTGATTGTATGAAGTTCCACAACACCAGGTGCTGGGTGCTGCCCTTGAATCACATTTCTCTCACCCTGAATTTGTTTGAAGTCATACCTTTGATCCAAAGTGCTAAGTTATTTTTCCCAATTATTTCTCAGCCTATATTCAAGTCCTTCAGGTACTGAAATCTAGTTTTGTCAGTTTGGGGAAGGGAGATTGAAGAGTGTCCTCTTTTCAGATAAGTTCACAGATTTTCTTCAGAACCTGTAGTTCTTGTATTTTGGGCTACTGAGCAAGCGTATGAATCTCTGATAAGTAAAGCAGTATTTCCATCAGTTCCCCATATTTAATAAGCCTTGGCTTTTATGATTTGTATTCTGGTCATGACACTTCTCATAAATTATACTAATTTACTTAAAATTTTGTTCAGTGTATTAAGACTTGGTTTTTCCTCATCTTTACTGTGGTTTTATACAACCATGTAAGACTAGTCTAATTCACTCTTCTCTCTCATTGCTTTATTGTTATTATATTTATAAGTAAATGCATCTGTCCTGATTTTAGGCCAATGTCCAGGTTGCCTTATTATTTTCCTCTGTGCCTTTCCAACTGCCCTGTTCAAACCTTATATAGAATTGTCCTCACTAGGGTAAGAAATCAATTTGCTGCATTGAATCTTTGTGTTATAGCTTGTCTAGGTAGGTTTGTCCTCAGAGGTGTCCAATATCAAAGAGTTAAGAACACTATATCTGTTATCACTTCAGTGACCTCTCCCATGCTACTCTCAACAATAATTAACAGTGCTGTTTTAAGGAAGATTTTTAAAAGGGTGCCCATATAATTTCACTGAATCGTTGCAGCCAGTTTAGTTCATGTTTGAGGTTGTAAAAGTTAAGTACTTTAGGAGTTCTACAATTTGTTTAAAAGGCTGATTAGATGTAAGCTTCTGAAAACTTTTGCTTATATTTGAATGAAGTAAATACTGTCTTTTTACTTTGTGATATGTTTTAGTATTTTGTCTTGAAAATGCAACATTGAACAGCATCTTCTAAAATGGCTTTACTTTTCTGCAGTTTTCAGTGCAATGAGTTCAGCAGGAAAGTTTTAGCTGCAGGCAGTACAAACTGGAGATCACACCCTGGTTCCAGGACAAGTTTGGCTTTTGATCTTGGACAAGTCACTGAATTTCTTTTTGCTTACACTGTGGTGCTGGTCTGTAAGATGAGCATAAGGACTTCATCCTTTTTTGTAAAGCACTTTCAGAGCTATGATCAAAGGCACCATGTTTCACTGGTAAACAACAGCTACAGCAGTAAACGCCTTGACTTCACACACAAAGGGGAGCTCTAACTCAGCCTGGGAACTGAATACGCCACAGCTGTACATACTTTTCTTTCACAGCACAGGTTTCTCCCAAGTTAAAGTTTAACTTTGGTAGGGAACAATTCCAGTCACAACTGGTTACAATGATTTAGCCACTAACTGCCACATTAGGGAAATAATTACATGAAGTTTAGTGTTTGTTTTTGGTTGGGTTAGTTGAGTTTTTTCCAAGATTCTCATGACTGATCAAAGCTATTACAGCTTAGGATTGATTTCCTGGTTCATACAAGTTTTGTCTCATTGTTCTCTCTCACCCTAAATTTGTTAGGATACTAGGTATTTGCCTGAATGAAAGGATCCTATTTCAACCACTGCTGATTAATACAACTCTTATAAAGCTGTATTCATTGGTTGCTCCCCATTTATGAGTGGGCAGCAAATGAGCAAATGCACCCTAAAAAGCAATGATGCTACAGCTTATTACCTCAAATGTCAGGAGAAGTTTGTCTTTTTCACTGAAACATTATCTCTTGGAACAGCTCCATCTTTACCTTGGAAAAGGGGTTTAATAAATTAATGTGAAGCATAAGGATGAGGGAGGAGAAGTGTTACTCCATCATCTAGATTTAGGCTATACAGAAATAAGTACTTGCTGTGAACTGGAAGAGTGAGCTCTGAATGGGTCTCTGGAGGCTCACTCGATGGTACAGAAAGCCTTGGCTCATAACTGAGCTGCGGAAGTCGAATGCCTGAAGCTGTACCATAAATCTCATCTCCCTAAAGTACAGATCCTGCAGTAGTACACTGCAGGGGGAGAGACAGTCTGTTACTGCCAGCATTCACCACCACAGTATCTATGTGCTTTAAGGGTATGAATATGAGGTAAGTCAATAAGCTTGAAAGAATGTATGGTTTAAAGCCTCCAGCTTCAAATTCCAGAGGTAAGCAGTTGATGGAAGAACAACACGGTAGCACCGTGCTGTGCCAAGTTTCGGTTCTTTAAACAAGCCGAAATGTAGTTCTCTGCCCTTAAAGCTAACCACCTACAGGAGCTGAGGAGGTGTTTTCTACAAAGTATCTACTGATTAATAGTCACCCTTTTGTTTACCTTTACTTTTTTTGATCATGCAGCCTTCTATGTTACTGTGGCTGTGTAACCTGCTGCTGTGTTTGTACACAAATGGTAGGGCAGTCACAGCCAGCCCCTTTTGTGTCATTGATACATCGTTTGTACTTAGAAGCAGAGCAGGCTAGGACTTTTCAATGATGCTTTTTTGACAAAAGAAGAGCAAAACTGTCAAAGCCAAAATTTTTTTTCAAAATATGTGTTTGATAGCCAGTTTACCCTTGGTTCATCTCTGATATCCCAACAATTTCCCATCACTGAGAAATTATAAGCTTCTTTTTAAAGGAAAGGGAGTCTTAAAGGGTACACCTTGTATTTAACTGAGTTTTGTGTATCTTCTTGGATTTTTTATATTAAAAGTTATTTTCCTATTTTTTGGAGTGTTTTGAAATCCAAGTTTATAATACAAAAGCTTGAAATGGATAGATGGCAAAAGCTCTGAGTCTTTTCACCCAGAACAGTGTAATTCCAAAGAGGAATCTACTTCAAGAGAATATACTTAGGGTAGAATGCTGAAAAACAATTTCTTAACCTCACCCTTTTCTTAAGTCTAGAAATAAGCATTCAAATCACGGCCAGACTTCAACATACTTTTAGTTCTGTAGTGGTTACAGAAAAAGATACTTCTTTTTTCTCTGAATTACTTTAGAGAGTTGATAGCTGAACCATTTTATTGCAGGATACAACCAATTGCATTTCAGCAATAACTGCTGTTGTGCCCTTAGCCTTGTATTTGTGGTAGGATTTTAAACAATGTTATAAATGCCTTTGGAAGGAGTCCTGGAAGCCTGAGATTTTCTGTATTTAATGATGTTTCAGTTGCTTATTGCTTGGTACTCTAGATACACTCATTTTGATGGACAAGGATGCTGATTTTCTTGAGACCTACTGTAATCAACTTTGAGATGTAATTTGAATCATGTGATGAGTGGTTGAGAAATAGTAAGTGAAAAGTGGTATCTTACAAAGCCATTAACTTAAAACCAGCTACTAATAGAGATGAAGTTTGCCCGCTGGTGCTTCATGCAGTAGATTAACTTGCTGGGAGATTAAAGAGGAAATCAAGATGAATCTACTCTACTTGTTGAACCTTGGAGACTGTCCAAATTACGACAACTGCAGTTGCTGGGACGTGGAAATGCTGGGGTTTTGCTGTGGGAAAGAAAAACAACAGTCATCTTTTGGTACCCAAGGCAGCAAATAGAAGCAATTTCTGCCTCCTCCCCCTATGCCCCACACCGATAGTGAATATGGCAACAGAATTTGCTTTCTATTCAAATACAAGTATTCAAGACCTGTTTGCCCCTGCTGATTAGAGGAAAAATTGAACTTTGATCCATACATTTCTCAAAGCCAGTTAGACTCCTTATTCCTCCAGTAATCATGGAATGTGCCCAATGCCAAATTCCTCTGTGGCTCATGGTGATGAAGTTAGAAACAGCAACATCAGCTGAGGAAAAAAGTTGTCTTTGCACTTGGAAAAGTAAGGATTGTAGAGCACTGAACCTTATGCTCCAGTTAATTAACTGGAGTATTGAACTCTCAGGTAGAAATGCTGACAAGAAAGTAATCTATTAAGAATTGTGTGCAATGATGTAGCAAAACCAAAAGCAGATAAAGAAAATCAGTGTTCCTTCACCCAGTATTATTAATAGGCATGATGATGTGTATGCAGCAATCCAGCAGAATTATTAACTCACATTTGCAAGTGGCATAATTAAGGAGGATAGAATTCCACTACAAACATAGGAGGACTCATGAACTGATTTTTTTTTCATTTGTTGTTTAAAGCACACAAGAGATGTCTTCCTGCTTCTTCAGTATGGTATCATAGGATTACCTGGGGGGCTCTATATTTTAACTTCCTTCACTGCCTTCACAGGTGACTGGACTAAAGAGCTTGTGGTTTGAGAGGAGGTTGAAGGATGACTGAAGAAGAGAAATTCTGCAGCATTAATTCAAGGTCTCTTCCCTGGAATTATACAGGGCAAAGAGGTATTGCAAACAAATTGGCTGGGCAAGAAATGAATGTTGACTGGATGGAGATCCCATACGAGGGGGTGAAGCCCTAACAATCCAGACCAGAAGCTGGAAGGCCACTGTGCTGGCTGTACAGAAAGGGTTGGCTTATGGGGTGGTGCTGCCTCAAGGGACCTGGGAGTCTGTCTCTGGAGCAGAGGGGAAAAAGAGGTCACACATGAGCCTGGGTGAAGAGCCCAGCTTCTTTCCCTGGATCATGACTAAGGGGAACTATGTTGTGTTAGCATGGTGGATGTATATTACTATTAACCTTGTTTTTGAGCAGTATGTCTAAGGCTCCAGGAAGGAGGAGAGACCCAATTTTCCTGAAGTGCTGCTTTAATTCCCTTTTTAAGCTTTGTCAAAATGCCTCTGTACAAATAATTATCTTGAGAAGTTCACTAAAATGTAAGACACCAGACCCTAAATGCATGCTGCATAAATGCTTCTGAGGATGAACTGGTGTGGAAGTTCTTATTTAGAATATCTTTAAACTCCATCTAAGGAATTACAGATCTTTTCTAAAATAAAATAATTAGTAAAAGAATCATAGAATTGCTACAAATGTAGCCTTGCAGCTCTAAAAAAAGTTTTTAAAGTGACTTTAAGTGGCTTTTGTAGCTGCATAAAAATCTCTAGTTTCCTTGAAGCTCCAGTCCTGTACTTGAGCTCTGGGAATATGAGACAAATAATTAAGGTTAAGAGTTTGGGTAGAGCTGTGTAGATGTAAAATAGTTGGGACTTGCATCCTGAGAAGTGATACGAGCCATTTACTCTACCAACCTTCCATGTCTCTTGTCAAAGCTAAGAGCGACAGTTTTCCTTGCAGCATCTGGCAGTTTTGTTTTAGTCTGCCAGTTTGGTTGGGAAGTCCTCCCTTCTCTGAAAGAAAGCAAGTGGGGAGAGACAGGAAGACAAAGGGCTAGCAGAGCAAGTAAACTGTGTAGATTGCTTCCTCAGATGTTAAGTCAAAATAATTGCCAAAACATTAAAAAAAAAAAGTAAAAAGCCAAACCAAAAAACATCCCCTGGAACCCATTCAAATGGTGAGTTTAATAGCTTACACTCACTATTTCTCATCTAAAGAGTCTTGGCTCACTTAAATCTGTTGCTATAGGCAAAAGGTGGGAGTACCCACAAGTAGCATCATTTCATGGAACACAAATGCTTTTTGACGACATTGCAGACTTGTTTTCTCTATCGTAAGAATACTTGTGATATAGTAGATTGCTTGCACTTTTAAAAGATTGCCAGCAGCAAGTCCTGGTATGGAAAAGGAGAGAAAGTGAGGAATTGAAGTCTGTTGCTGGACTGTCGCTTGCTGTCTGGAGGAGCTTAACACTGCGAGGTGTTCGGTGTGGGTTCAGGTTTGTGACATTTGGCCTGGTGCCAGTGCAGAAGTGACGCTCAAGAGAGTGACGGCCGGTTCTGTTTCGCGTGGGAGGTCAGACGGTGCTTTCAGGAGCCGAGTGGCGTGCGAGCCGTGCCACCACCAGATGTCACCAGTGGCACGGGGGCGCCGGGGGCTCGGCGTGCCTGGAACAGGTGGGAAAATGTGTGGGCGAGAGGGGCTTGGTGCTCACCCACGAGTGGGCAGGCAGCGGAGGAAACCACGGCACTGCACGGAGTGAAAGCGGCGAGTTGTTGGGAGCGCTGTTCTCCGATCAGACTCTGCCACGTGCTTCGTCAACTCTTACATCTCTTCCCTAATTCTTACCCAGGACATTCACCAATTAAAAGCGTGGTTTCCTGCACGCTTCTGATCATCCTGAATTGTACAGGTTCGAAAAGCATTCATCACTTCACTGCTGCTCTGTGCGTGGGCACTGATGGTAACAGTGATGGCAGCAATGGCAGGGAGCAAGAGTCAAAGCTCAACAGAGAAGGGTGTGGGACAGGGGGGTCTCCTAAACAAATTACTTTAGCCTTAGGTCCAGATATTAACAATGACTTGAGGAGATGCCATGAGATGTAAATATCTCAGTTTTTCAATTAGCTTCTCTTTGATTTAAAGAGAAGCAGTCTTAGGTTTAAGGGTAGTAAAGGGACTTTAAATATGGATAGGAATATTAAATCAAAAGTATTTTTTCTTTGAAGTACCAAAAAGAGAGGTGAAAATGACAGAATTATCCTCTTTCGAAAATTTAATCATTTTCCTAAATTTCTTTTGGTGAAAATTTTTCTCTTTAATCAAGGAGAAAGATGTAATTTTGCTGAAGCCTCCATCTGGAACATAAGAGATATGCATTTATTTCAACTTCTTTTATGTGGCTTTGTGAGCAAGGTTTAAGGAGGAGACTTAAATAGAGTATACAGGAGAGAAGAAACTTAACAAGGATCTGTTGGAGGAAAGTGCTCAGACCCCCTTTTTCCTTTCTTTCAATGCCTTCATCTCCTGGCAAGCTGTTTTGGATCACTGGTTTGTCTTCTAATATTTACTTCACTTGAAGTAACAGTTGCTGTTCTTACTTCTTTTCCACTCTGCCACCAGAAAATTATCTAATGTTACTATTGTGTTGCAAAACCCATTCAGCTGTGTGGGCTGCTCATCAGTACTTGTTACACCTTGCAGGTACCCCGTCCTGGCTATCCTCAAATGGGCGTTTTTTCTTCTTTTTTGATTGTTGGTGATTTTCAGTCCTTTTATAAGACTTTCAGATTTGCTTCATTTTGTGGAGATACTGAAAAAAATTCTTCTTCCATATCCTCATTTCTAGAAGGAAGACAACACCGGTACTTCAGGCAGACCATGATCCTACACTTATATTTTTTCCAATGCTGAAGTTTTTCCATGGGTTTACAGGGAAAACAGAGTACTGGCCAGTGCAGTAGACCACATGATTTTTCCTTTGTGTTTTGCCTACCACTATGTCCTTCATGTGTTTTTAGAAGCAAGTCAGCCTGTAGTGCCTCTGGCAGCACTTTTCTCTCAACCTTAAATAGTAAGCCAGCAATTACAGAAAGTCATGGTGATTTGAATTGGTAATATAGCCAAAATTCCACAGCCACCCAAGAAAATAAGTTTTAAGTGCTTTCTGCAGCTATCTCATCTTTTGTTATTGCTTCTGTAAATACATTCTGTGTCATTTCCCATGTGTTAATTCTCATACACAGACATTGCATGCCTTATGTAATTTTCCTATGGCTCTTGAGAACTGATTGATCAGATGCTCTTAGGAGCACATCTGCCACCAGCAGCTAATGTTGTAGTTTGTACAGAGCAGGCAAACCATACAGCTACAGCTGAAAAAGGCCAGTTTTCTCAAGGTGTAATCCTTCTCTATGCAGCAGAATCATCACTGCTAGTTTTTGCCAGAACTGTTCTCCACTCAATATGCCTGTGTGCAGTAACACCCTATTCTGGGTGTTACATGTCAGCAAGAATTCTGGGGGCATATGTCACTCACACCCAAAGTCTCCGATTTTCTTGCACACATACTGTGCCTTATGTTGCCTTCTGAGGTGTTTGTAGAAAACTTGCTCTGTCTTTTGGTGTAAATTCATCATGCAAGGATGATAGCTTAATTTTAAGGCTTTTAAAGCAGGAAAATCCCTTCTTAGGAGAATATTCCAGCTCCTTCTCTCTGTACAAGGACATGGAGATGAGCAGGGGATGACAAGGTTGATGTGGTTGTTCCTCCAGAGTTCACTGTGCCTGGATGCCTCTGTATTAGTTGTATTTATAGCAATTTCATTTAGGTGACCTTCAAGTTACCTCTTTAATTTCAGCTGTTTGTTGAGCCCTTTTGTGGAATCCTTTCTGTAGCCTGTCATTCTGATCTGGTCTTGTTCTCCCAGGATGCTGTCAATATATACTTTGCCCTGTATTCCTTCAGGAAGCTGTTTTAGGAAGATGTGGTACCACATTCTAGGGGGAAAAAATGTACTAGGAGGAGATTTTAACTGACTGAGTACTCTGTAACAGTATTTGCTCACCCTCCCCCCCATCCCATGAGGCATATTGGAAGTGCATACCAAGCACTCCTTATCTAGGGAAACGGGCCAGAACCATTAAAAATTATTTTAAAACATTGATCTTCAACTATAATGATAAGAATGTCTTGCTAGTGGGATGCAATTTTATTTACCAAATATTTCTTGTCCTAAATATTTATGTCAGTTGCTTACTACACTTCTCCCTGCTACAGCTGGTAAATTCAGTTTGTTTTCTAATTCAGTAAACTTTATAAAAACATTTTTACAGTTATTAACAAAGGATATTTCTGGTAGCTGTGCAGTGAAACACTAAAAATCTGCCTGTCCCATTGAAGATATCTGAGAATTAATTTTATTTATGGAGTTTTTATCCCTATATTGTATGCATTCTCTAAATGAAATCCAGAACCAAGCACCCTTAAAAAAATAAATAGATCTGATCCTAGCTCTTTATTCCCATATTTTACAGACTCTTTTAGTTGTGTTTTGTTTCTTCAATTCAAAATCAAATCATTCCTGTAAAAGAAGATGGGATCCTTCGTATCCAGTCTCATTTTTTCTGATTTTGCCTCTAAATTATATTTTTCTTAGAACAGGGGCATGCATATTTGCATGTAATTTGCTTCTTGTGAAAAAGTTAGTTTAGATGTTTCAGCTCTTGCAGACAGGGTCCTGTCATAGAAGTCTGCCCTACCATCTGTGCTGCCTCCTGCTGTACAGAATTACAGCATTTGCTGTACTCACTGCAAGTGGTTCCAAAATGTGAAAAGTTATTAATTTCCTTCCATTATTTTTCAAATGCTGGAGATAGTCACTCTCCCTTGTCTTCCATGCATTTTTATTTCCCAATTGCAAGCAACTGGCTTTGTGAGGTATTTTCTGAAGTTTTTTGCTGTGTGATAACTCTGTTTTTCAGTTTCCTTTATCACAGGTGCTTCTCATTGAGTGTTTTCATTCTCTGCTGAAGGAGCCAACAGCTTGACAACCTTTCCCATAAGAAAGCCTATCCCCTTAGCCATCTGGTCTCACCGTGAATCTGTGATACCCAGCTAAGGAATCTGTCACATCTGACTTAACTTACACACAAACACATAGCAATGAAACATTAAAAGAGCTCTTCTGTTCCTGGACTTGCAGCAATTCCTTTTCTTTTGGGAGTGAGTATTTCAGAGCCTTGTTTCTGCAGGAGCCGTGGTGCCGCTGAGCCGGCAGGGATGCTCCTGTTTCAGGGATGAGTCACCCCAAGCTGCTTGAGCCCCGCTCCTCCTGCAGCTCTCCTGGCCAGCCAAGCGCAGCATGTCCCCTCCCTGCAGCCCCCAGCCCTCTGGGTCACTTCGGGCTGTCCCTACTGCTGTGGGAAGAGAAGTGAGAAATCAGACGTGGCCTTTTGCTGCTCTCAGTGTGCAGATGCTGCTCACTTTCCAAGTCCTGAGATTTACTGGATTTTGAAATGGCTCACTGATGAGCGTAAAAATAATTCTTGTATTGTTTAGTTAAAAGTCGGTGGTGTTCAGAATAGTTAAGAGTGCAGTGTGTGTGCACCAGAGGAAAATGTTTTAATAGGTTACAGAGCTGTACAATGAGGAGAATGAGTTCAGCAGCATTTAATTAACTGCATAACTTGAAACCCATAAAAAGAAAAACAGCTTGTCTACAAGGCTTCTTTGTAAGTTACAGCACTTTATGTCTTGTAATAGGGAAGTCTTTTAGAAAGCTAATTAAAAATTAATCTGTAACAATATTTTTGGAAGGGCTTGGAAATGTTTGAGTCCTAAGATTATTGAAGATGTACTGGAAGAAGAAAATAATTTTAAGGAAGTGATTTCTTTCAGGCATTCCTCAGGGACTGCTCTGTTGAAATGTTGAAGCCCTGTAGTGTGGTTTTCCTGAGCATGGTGTAATAGCTTTACATGGCATCACAGCACATTCTTAATCTGAGAAATTAAAATGCACAATCAAAAGGTGAAAGATATTTGTTGTGTAAATCTTACATGGTTATGCTGATGAAATACTTCAATTTTTTTTTCTCTGAGGACATTTTTCCTCCTACTTCCATCACTACTGATATTCTCTGTGAATACAGTGAGATACACTGAGCTGGAGCTGTCAGAGACACACAGAGGAATAGCAGCATGTTATTTTCCCTGTTTGCAGAGAAATGTAGAGTCTCTGATAAGAACTCTCTGCTGGAGTGAGATAATTAGCTGCAGCAAAGGTGAAGGTTTGATGGAGCACTTGCTGGGGATTTGCAGAATAGTCTGACTCTCCCTGTCCCTGATAAAAGACAAAACATTTCTCAAGGAGAGCAAACTGAGGGAAAAGGTTAGTGGATTTTTTTTTACAATCAGAAACTTGCCAGTCTCTTCTCTCAGCCCAGCTGTTTTTTGTCTCCACAATATCCTGGGAATCTTAAGTTATATAAACATATATGCCTGTCTAATAATTTAAGACATGAAGTCTGATACCATGTTTTGCCAGTGGGTAGGGTCAGAGACACAGACCCGGACACCAGCCTAAGGAATTTACTATAATGTAAATTAGCATAATTTACTATAATGTAAAATTGCAAACAATCAAAAAAGGATAAGCTAAGCAATGCACCTAATTGTTGCTACAAAAGAACACTTATAATGATTAAGAAGGACTCATCACCAGTTACCCTGATGCTTTAGCATCATCCAAATCCACACATCAGCTGTGGGGGGGGGGACCTTTCACAGCGAAGGACTGGAGAACCACATCCAGTAACTGGGAACTCCTATGGTACATCCACCTGGCAGAACGCAAGGCCTCCTCCAAATTTGCTGTGACAGTAGCCCAGATTTTATACTGTAAAACAAACAATCTGAAATAATTTCTAATTTCATTCTTCTGTTGGCATTCTTGCAAACCCTGGCCATGGCTCAAGGAGGAACCAAGGGAATTGTCTTTGATTCTATAATCTCCTAATAACTGGCCTTATCCGATTTCTAGATATGGATGCGCAAATACATGTTTTGCCAATAAATGAACACGTATAACAACACTTTGTTAATGAGTGAATATACATATATAACGTGGTTGGAAGGTTCATCTAGAGGTCAGCTTTTGCTCAGGGCCTGTTATTCAGGCTTTAGTACTTCATACTGTCACTAGGTTTTCCATAATTTGGTACTCTGATTATAACAAAGCAGTCGTTCCTTGTTTTCCATGACCATCAGGAAGTTCAGGCCACTCTACAGTCCACCTCCACCATGCATTTTCAAAATAAAGAGCTGCAATGCAGCCAAGGCTAAAAGATGATGCAGAGTCAAATGCAGCTGGATAAGAGCAATAGCACAGCTTTTTTATATTTGTTAAGCTGTGTGGCCATAAAACCAGCCAGAAAGATGAGCTAGCCACCTCTGCCTTCCTGCTGGGCTGTAGGAGCCACTGTGGGGACTGCCCATGCCATACAGCAGCTGCACAGCTGCCTTGTCCTGCATCTACATCTGGTGCAAAGGGACAGAGACCTGGAAGTACCATGAAACTCCAGCTGTGGCCATTCAGTGGGCAGTGCAGGGCTGGGTTCTCCTTAGTGTGCACCTTTGGTGGGCAGCAGGCAGCTAATGTGGGAAGATGTGGAAAGATGGGCTGTCACCACCAGTATGACAGGAGGAAAAAACTGATATGAAGGAGGAACACTCATTACCTGAGAAATGTGGTTTGCTTGTCAAATGAGCATAATCAATACTGCAGGTGTTTCATTAAGTTTGTTTTGACAGGAACCTTTGTTTAGATGAAACTGGTATTCCTACTGGCTGCTTCACAATAGTATTCATGACTGCTTTAAAAGCCTGTGTCTGGAGATACAAGGAATCAAGTATTAGTGATGCATTTTCACAATGGTGAATCATTAGATCTTAACAGAATTAATTTGTTATGGACAACTAGGGCTGGCACCTGTCACTGTGATCAATATTTGATTGTCATCTCTGGGAAAAGTATACTTTATTCATCTCAGAACAAGGGAGAAAATTATAGAATTGAATTTTTCTTCAGGTGCAAATAAATAAAGAGATCAAATTAAACTCCATGGCTCCATGAACATTAAAGAGTCCTGTAGTGCCTTCTTCTGCCTCCTTTTATCTCTGTGGCTGTCAACATGATGGGAAACATGTTATTTAAATGAATGTGAGATTTGGATTATCTTTTCAGTGAGTCCACAGTATGTTTATTGCTATCTTCTAAGATGTCCTTTTCCTATAGAATGATTTCAAGCATGGTGCTTTTTTACTGATTACCCAAGAGCTTTAAATAATCATCACTTTTTACTAACAGATTTAAAGGTGAAGATTCCCAAAACAAGTTAATCCAGATGTCCCCAATAGATGTCTCTTCTGTTCCCTTGATAAAAGACCTGGCACTAAACAAACCAAGAACAGTTCTTGCCAAGCATCCTCTGCCAGGGGCCAGCTGGAGCTCCCCAGGGAGACAGTGAGTGTTACTGAACGGAATAGGCTGACCAGCTAATGCAAATATGGTGACTAATGTATTGATGGTTTTATTTTGTTAAAATGGGTATCTCATGTCTAATAATATAAAGTGTGCCTTCTGCCACCCAAAGCTAAGTTAAATGAGGCCAAGAAGCAAAATTAGGATTTTCTCTGTTCAAAGTAAAACTCTAACCTTAAGAAGCAGCAGATATTTCACTGACTTCTGTGGTGCATGATGAAAGTTGTGGTTGTTTTTCTATTGAAAGAAAACCCAACTGAATCTGTGTGCATTTTATTTTCTAAACTATTTTGTTCTCTAAACCATTTGCTAGTATTATTTCAACGTGAAGAATCAGAAGAGTGTTAAAGGCACCCTTTTATTGTAAAGAAAATGATTTTAAGGACTCAGGCAGAGGTGAGAAGTGTTGTTAGAAATGTTGCAGTCAAGCTGGAGGAGGAGAGACTGACTTCATTCTTAAGTCCCTGGATAGAACAAACCTCTGGACTCAGGGGTTTATGCCACATCAAGCCTGCAGTAGCCTGTGCTGGTCTCGCTGCCAACACTGATCACTGTGCTGAGCTTGCCATTGATAGAGCAGTGGATGGGGAAATTGGAAATGGGACTGACAAGGGGGCTGTCATTCCTGGTACCAAGTGGGGAGTTGAGCTGCTCCCAGCTACTCCTCACTTGCCTGTGGCTGTTTGCAGAGAAGGGAGAAGAGATTTTGGGGCTCAGATGTCTGGATGCCTGTCCCCATTTCACCCCTTGCAAACCCACCCAAGCTCCTACATCACCAAACCTGCTGCAGAGCTAGGGTGGGCTCAGGTCTATGCTGGTGCTGGTGGAGAGCAACTTCACCCTCTTTACACCAGAGACAACCTATGGCTTGCAAAACCACTGTTGCCACTGCCCACAGCCCATCTCACCTAATAAAGGTGAGTTTTCCACAGCTCAGATTTCATCACTAGCTGAAGCTTGAAAGGTCTCGCTGAACATGACAGGAGCTAATATAAGCATTAAATGCAGAGGAAAGTTGTAGTTCCTGAAACAGGCTGGTGTTTTTCTCCTGTGATTCCAGCTGAGCCAAATGATGCAAGAGCACACCTGTACAATGCTGTGCAGCTCTTCAGCTGCCAGAAAGGTGATTTTTCGTTTGTTTTACTCTTGCTATTCTGTGTAAATGCAAATGCTTTCTATCAGGTTTCTTCACAGCACAAAATTTCTTTCTAGTTAGTGTGAATTAATCTGGTAACAGCAGGGTCCAACTAAGAGGACAGTGCTGCAAAGTGGTTGTTGATTAGCCCAATTGAAACAAGGTGAGTCTTAATGGCTTGCAGATCTGGTAATGACATGCAGAGTTGATGCAGCTGATGATTGTGTTACTTGAGAGTCAAGGTGCCTGTGCCAGACTTGCTGGCTTGTGTCTTGGGGCACTTGTCTCTACTGCCCTGTAAATCCTTGGGACTGAATATTGAGAGGTCTCTGGATTTCCTGTGCCTTACTGAAGCTGGTGGGATTTACTGAGATGTAGCAGTTTCAGTCCATCCAGAACCATCTCGTGCATCCCAGGAGAAGGTATGAGGGTATTTGAGAAACTCCCCCATTGTTCCCTGTCTGAGGATTTTTGTGACTGCTTTCTGCTCTTTGTTTTAAGCTGTCAAAGCTTAAATTCAATTCTCTGGGTATGGGAGAGTATCAAGGGGATGTTTGTATGCACACACAGACATGTATTTACGCATGCATGCAAAGCTGTGTGTCTGTATGTGTAAATACACAGAGTGTCTGCAGATTTTTGATCATTTGAAGTTCTGAAAGTTTCTTCTGGCACAACACTGCAATGAATGAAAAATCCTGTTTTGCCTGTGAGCTACCTAACTCACAAGTATAGGGGTAGATGGTGTGCTTTGCCAAAATTATAGTGCTTGTATCCTCTTGAGTGGGCTTTGGGAATGTGCCTGGGTTATTGTATGCTACATATTGAACCATATTCACTTCAGCTGCAGAGTTTGCTTTGTGTGAGCACAGTAAAAAAACATGATAAAGTGCTTGTTCCTGTTCATTTCACATTTCCTAGCTCAGGAGCTTGTGCTAGTGGCAAATGTACAAGTCTTGTCAAAAACATTGTAGATTTAGCCTTTAAACATGTATGTGCCTGCAAGGTGGGACTGGCAATCATCCAGCCCTTTTGGGGGTCATGTCAACATGTTTGTACATTGCATAGGAGAATGAATTTCTGTGGAATTGCTTAAGCATTATTGCAATGAAAATATTGAATTGTAATTATACTAACAAGTGTAAAAATGCATAGATATTCTTTCACTTGAAATTAGAGTTCAGTAGAACTCCTGTCTTCATGCACATCATGCAGCTGTTACAGCAGTACCAGTCTTTCTGTGGAGATGAGAGGGAAAACAAATATTCATGATTGTTTCAATTAAGCTGATGTTACTGTGGAATCTCTTCTTTCTCTTTGGTTTCTTCTTTGAAATTCAAATTTTTAAAAAGCAGAGAAATCAAGGGATGACAGTCAATCTTCTCTGGGACAGTAGAACTTCTAAAAAAATTAGTACTGAGCTATACAGTATTTGAGCTAATCAATCAACTTTCAGTAATGTATTTTACAAAGGGATTCCAATTTGCCACAATTTGCATCCGGAAAAACAGAGAAATGTACAAGACTTTTTTTTCATAACATATTTAGAAAAGATGGTCCAAAACGGTGGATAAAAAGGTCTTTTTGTCATCATACTGTCATTGCCTGGAGTACTGTGATACAGAATAAAGATTCATATGCCACTAGTAATGCCTTGAGAATGGGCTCTCTGTTCATGAGGAAAAAATGCCATTTTGGATGGTCCATGTGTGGAGGTTGCATTTGTAAGAGTTATTACTGGGTTTAGGTGCTGGGGAACAAGTTACCTTTTTATCCAAGGCCAGACTGTTGTATAGCAAAATGTTCCTTAAAAGGAAGTATTTCACAGTACCTTCTCAGTGCGATAGCATTGGTACTGGAAAACAAACAAATGGGTGTTGTATAGCCTGCTGTCAGACTAAAGGAGAGAGCAGGAGTGTGAGGAGAGATGTGCATTTTCAGGTAATGTTGTGGTTTAGGCCCTGAAGATCCAAGGGAATATCATTAGTCATGTTAGCATCTTGGATTATTAGCTTCTTAAGACAGCCACACTTCATTGCAGGAGAATTCAAACCCCTGGTTTCTAAATCTTTTCACAAAAAGTATGTTATCCAGGGGAAGAAAGGAAGGTAGGGAATTAGATAGCTCTTTTCTGGTGTGCCTATAAATCCACAAGTTTTGTTTATCCAATTTGAACTGAACGATACTGTTCTGCTAGGACAAAGTTTTGTGACCTTGATCAAGTTATATACTGCTTACTGTTCCTTCAAGGCACAGCTTTATAGAGAGGAAAGAGTTTAGAAAGGCAAATGGAGATTTTGCTCTTGTGAAGAAGTTTCTGTTTCCAAAATGTTCCTCTCTACAACATCCAGAACAAACCCTGTTACAGACAGCTGGAGTGCCCGTCCTGTTGCATGTGCAGTCGTGGTGAGTTGGGGCAAAGTACTGAGGGGATTTAACTGCAAGTATAATGTTGGCTGTAGCTGCAGTCATCCACCCACTCAGCCACAAAAAGGACATTTTTGCTTTTGGATTTGACAGAGCCTCTGTCTGTCTCTTGCTCCCCAGAAGTGGAGGACTGAAGGTTTTTTTCCTGCCTGTCATTCCCCTCCCCCTACTTTCACTGGACAGAGAGATTTTCTGGAACATCACAAAAAGGACATGGAGTTTCCTTCTTCTCTCTGTGTTTTTGTTATGTTTACAACCTCTCTACCTTTCCTAGGGCAGGGTCCATTTAGGCATAAGTGTGGCCTAGGTGTTGCACCACAGAACTCAAACCAAGAGCCATCTCCAATCCTTGTAGGCAAAAACCAGCACAGAACTGGTGACCCAAACATGATTGAAAGCAGAATTCTTGTTTTGTCATTAAAATTGTGTTTAAAGATTTCAGTCCAAATCTCTTTGGGCAATTACACAGAAATTTCCTTCATTCAGTCTATCACCCAGGACCTTCAGGCACACATCAGCAGCCAATTTGTACTTTGTGACAATTAGCAAGCTGAAGTTTATCCTGTTAGAGATGCAGCCTACCGCCAGAGGTACACTGTGCCTCTCACAAATCTGTTTAACAGTGACACAAATATTGTGTTCATCTGCTATCCATCATTTGTCTCAAATTGCTTGACAGATTAATATGTTTCATTACCCATGCTGTGGGGCAACTATAGTGATTTAAGCTTCTTAAAGGTGCATTAAAGAAAGAAAAAAAAGGAAATAATACCAGGAATCACAGAATCAGGCTGGAAAAGAGCCCTGAAATTGAGTCCAACCTATGACCCAACACCACTATGTCAAGCAGACCATGGCACTAAATGCTGTCAGGAAGCAANTCCCATGGATTATAGGTTCTCTCAGCTACAACTGCTGCATGGCTGTTCTCCAGCCCATGACTGCTGGGGCTTGCAGCAGAGAGGACCATCTCTGGCCCTCCAGAACCAATTCCTGTGAGCAACAATTGTGTGTCTGGGCACGGGGAAATTTAAGAGATGGCTGAACTTTAATTAAACCTACTCCTCTAAGTTATTGGAACTTTGGGATGAGGTCTTTGTTTTGTATATTGCTTTGTTAGACTGGGAGA
>VZTT01013844.1:19772-37495 GCA_013400855.1 Buphagus erythrorhynchus | reverse complement strand
CCCCGCCGGAAGCGGCCGCAGCGCCCGGCATGGCGGCGGCGGTCGGCGGTGGCCGCGGGGCGGGCGGCAGCGGGGCGTAGCGCCGGGCTCGCAGCCATGCCCAAGTACTACGAGGATAAGGAGGAGGATGGGCGCGCCTGCAGCGGCGTGAGGGAAGACCTGCGGCAGTGCCTGCTGGAGAGCCCCTGCGTCCTGCAGGTGAGCGCGGCTGTCCTTCGGGGCTGGAGACACGCACGTCGCCTTTGTACGGCCTCTTACCTCTTGTTTGCAGCAGTTTAGGGAATTACAGCTCCAGAGGAGAGCGCAGGTCGCCGTACCGAAGCGAAATCTCTAGTGAACTTCTCTGAAGTTGGAAGTAAATGATCCTCAAAGGCCCCTTCCAGCCCGAATTCCTTAGTTGGCCAGAGCGTGGTGCTAATAACGCCAGAGTCTTGGGTCCGATCCCTGTACTGGCCTTCTCTTAAGAGTTGGACTGGATAATCCTTGTGGGTGCTTTCCAACTCAGAATTATCGGTGATTCTGTTCTATGATTCTGTGAAGTGTTTTGATGTCTCTTTGACGAGCTGCAGAAATCAAATTTTTAATCTTTTCTTTTTTCATATACTAGGAAAACAAAAGCCCTAAACAATGCTTGCGGGAAGGACACTGTAGGAGTTTGCAAGTGACATTCTTTGCATGCAAAAGATCAATGGTAAGTGTGCTGTGTCTTCTGCTTCTGTCCTTTTCCCCCATTTTTTAAGAAAAACACGTTAATTCAATAAAGTGGGTGTCATTAAGCAGAACAGCTCTTGCCTTTGAATCCTGATTAAACTATGAGTTTTGTACTCAGTTCTCATGAGGAGGAAGCTGTAGAGTAGGAAAAATTGGAAAAGCACAAGTTTAAATTGGATTAGGCTTAGAATATCACAGGTATGTGAGCTAGGTAAATTTTCACTATTGTTTTTAGTAAAGTTTTGGGTTAAAAAATATTAATAGATCACGTAATTCTAACTAAAATATCAACAAGATATCTTTTGCCTGTGAGGCTTTTGAAAAACATCCATATAGAGAGCATTTAAATGAAGTGAGACTTTCGCTGTTGAAGCAGGATGTTGCATTGAATTCATGTTGAGTCATTGATTTTCTTGGAGTACCAGAAGTCATGATAAATAGCAGTTTGTTTTTTTTTGAACTATCCCATATGGAAATGACAAGTCATTTTTTAAAACGTAATTAGATAAAGTTTTCCTTATTTTGATAGGAGTTCCTTGTCCAGAATTATTTTGCTTGTGTTTCCATAACATTTAAAACAAATTTAAGATGTGGTGAAGATGGTATTAAAACTTTGCAAACATGAGAAGTACAGGGCTCATTTTTATTTTTATCTGATGAAGAGTGTACAGCTCAAATGGTACTTTAAATTTTTCTTCCATTTTGTATTAGCTGTAGCAGCTTTTTGTACCTCTTTTATATGAACCATATTAATCCGTAAAGTGAAAAATTATTATTTCTGTGTATGGGAAGATGTTATATATTGAAAGTGTGAAATAACTATGTAAAGCTACAGTAGCAACATATATATCTCCAGGTGATATGCCTGTATTTTTCTGTCTGTGGATTGTTAAGGGAGCCTGATGAATCTTAAGTTTCTAGCTAAATGCCTCCAATCATGCAGGAAGAGGCCTGGCTCTTAAATGATTTTATTTAACTCTCCCAAATTTTAAGGCTGATGAGTGAAGTTTTTCTTGTCCTGTTAATTCTGTAAATTTCAGTAATCACGCTCAGTCAGACTTGTTGTTTGTTATAATAGTGAAACTTAAAGAGTGTCTGAAACCAAGTTAGATGCTAAATACAGATATCATTTACAGTATGCTAAAATCATCAGGGGTTTTGCCTAGATGCTGTTTTCTTTTCAAGGAAAGAGAAAGTCTTATCAGAGGAGTAACTTCAGTACACTTTAGATGTTGAAGTAGGGCCAAGGTTTAAAGTGAAAGCTGCTTGGTTATTGGACAAGCTGTGTCATCATGAGTCTAGCTGTTTACAAATTTTGCTGCAGTTCTGAATTCTGGAAGAGGATTAGTTAATGGTGGTAAAAGAAATCTCTTCAGTCTAATATCAGAATATGGCTGAGTTGCAATCTGTCACTGCCATCTTCAAGACTGGCTAACTGAGTTCAGAAGAATTCTCCCAAGATCAAAGTATGTTTTTCTGCTTCACTGAAAAAGAACTTGCAGTTTAGCTGCTGTAAGTACTGCACTGTGGCTTTTATTTTAGTTTTACCATCATCTTTAGCCTTCCAATAAATGCTTTTTCTGTAATTGCCAAGAATAAACTTGCAAATTTTTCAAGCTGAATATTGTTTGTTTTTACTGATTTATTTCTATTTTTCCAGAAGCTTTGTGTATTTAAGTTATCCCTCTCCTCACAGACATTTGTAGTGACTTTCACTTAACCAGATCTGAATTTTCCTCCTTCAGTTTATCAGTCACATTTGCAAAACTGATCTAAGCAGATTTACACTGCCTTGTTTTTCATGAGTTCCTTGCCATCCTACTGTGCTGTTCTATCATTTATGTTGTTTATTTCGGAATGCACAAGAAGCTTACCACATAATTTTAGTTTTGTGTGAGGTTTAAGGTCATGTAATGCTTCTTTCATTGGAATCCTCTGTGGCTTGTTGGCTACATTACTAGTTTTCTTCTGCTGTATTCTGGCCTTTATTCTGATGTTACAAAGTGTCAAGGTAGCACAAACACTCTACAATATTTCTTTTGGAAAATACCTGCTCTTAATATATTGTCTTCAATTTTCAGTTGGATAACAGGGCAAGATTCAGAGGAAGGAAGGGATACTGAAGTCCTTGTCAAGAGACCTAGCCATAGGAATTTGGGGCTCATCGTCACTCTACACAAGACAGAGGCTAAAGTAAGAAGATGGTACCTGCTGCATCCTTTCATGCAGTGTTTTCATGGAAGGTATCTACTCATGAGCATTCCGACAGATTGACCTGGATGTGCATTTAAATGTTAAAAAAAAGGCAACATAAAGCTGCAAGTTCTGGCCAAAATGGGTACCTGTCATGTACTTGCAATAAAAATGTGAAATCCAGAACAAGCTGCAGAAGTTATCATTCTGTTTTGAAGTGGTCTTTTGTGACTTTACTGTAAATTCTGATAATCTTTTCTATTAAAAATAATACAAGGTATGGAACTGGGAGTTGTTGAGGAACTAAGGTATGGAACTTGATGTGTTGAGGAAGAGTTTCCTTAGTAGAAAAGTGTCTTAGAGGGTTTCTCAGAATAGAGCTATTTTCAGAGATGAGAAGTTGACCAAGGTTGTAAAATGTGTGTGCAAGCTGCTTTCTCTCCAGTAGATTTGCTACCCAATAAACCTGTAATAGATGAGAGCAGTCGTGTTTTTCAGTCCCACGCTGCTAAGAAAGTGGGATTTATGGGAGTAAGAAACATTAAATACTGCTTAAACCATGGCTGTGGTCAATGTTAACTGGTTCTGTAATAAGAACTGCTTTTCCAGAGGAACATTTCCTTCCATCAGTGTCCCTGCCTCTACAAGCCTTTAAGAAATAAATGCTGCTATAACTCTTACATGTGGAATCTTAACTTCAGACCAGCTGATTAGAAGCTTGGAAATAAGGAGAGGGGAGGGAGCCATAGTAACTTCTTTTCTTGGCTGAAGTTTATAGTCAAGTGTCTGATATACATTCAGTGTGAACAGATGCATGCAACACTTATTGTTTCTAAAACTGATGACTTCAGTGAATGAGCACATGTTGATTATTTAATTCTGTATGTCTTAAGCAACTGTTCTGTAATGAGTCAGAGCATGTTTATATTCCTTGTATGTGTAGGACGTTATTTTTGCCACCTAAATCAACTCTGATTTCACATCTTTGTGTTCTGTTGATTGTGTGGAAGCTAGTTCATTTGTTCAAGTGCTGTAAGTGTCCGTTGTTTTCCACAGCCTAATTACCATATTATCTCTTTACATACACTAAAATGATAATTGATGTCTGTAAGAGCATTTTTAGCTTAACACTCTAATTCCAAAATATTACTCGCAAGACTTTTCTATGGGGAAAAACATAAACAAGTCTAACCTAAAAATAAATATAAAGCCACATGGCAGGTATTTAAATGTCAGTTAGAGAGGAGTGGGAATAGTATGTGAGTTTGGTAGTCAAGGACTCTTCCATGGTATGCTCTGCTGCATGGGTTTGTAGGTTGATTGTTAGGTGATCTTTATTCCTTTCTCAGCCATAATCACTAAGCCTCAGCTAATGGTGCTGCAGCAGCTCCTTTTGGAAGGAAGAAAGATTGCTACATCATAGGCACAGTTATTTTTAGTAATCAGCTTGATCCATTGGTGATCAAGTGTTAAAATCAAATCTATTGGATATTTATGGATTTAATAATTAACAGAACACATGTATTATTTGATCCAATAGAATGTTAGTGTCAAAACTTCCTAAAAACTAAACTACCTATGACATTATGAAAATATTGTCATAGATATCAAAATGCTGATTTGCTCAAGAGACTTGTTCAGTTCCAATATTGTGTGACATAACACTCTGTCTAAAGATAAGTAATTATATAATTGTCTTGGGACTTTGAGCACTGTCCTGCTTGAGAGATATTAATTCTCCTTTGGGAAAAATAATTCATTTAATTAATGCCCTAAGTCCTATGCGTTTGATTACAGCTTTTTCCTTAATGCACAAAATGTTTTTATTTAAATATGCTGATGCTTTTGTCTCGTCTCTTGTGCTACATTACTGACTTTGACTAAAAAAGTGCATGTTTCTATTCTTCGGTAGATTTTGCAAGATGGGATCTGTGAAATTGGGTTGTTGAGGACAAATGGTTGGCATAGTGCCAAAAGGCTCATACTAGTTTTAGAATCACAAATATAAGCAATGCTAATAATTAATATTGAATAAGTAAAGAATAGAGTTTGCAAAGACCTCACTGCTGCTGTTACTCCTCTCATTCGGTTTCCATGATGGAGAGTCAGAGGGTGCTAAATGCTGTCCAGACTGACTGTTGCAGGCTGTGGCTCTGTCAGTTAGGTTCTGTCTGTGTTACAATATTCTGTTTCAGCTTAAATGTTCTCTCTGTGGTCCAATCCTGCAAAGACAGTTGTAGTTACAGAGCTGTAAACACATATTGAAGGACTGCTCACATGTTTATGATGATAAAAAACAGGCAATGGTCATTTACTCTGAAAATTCTTTAGGCTGTTAACTGTTCTTTCATGTTACTACACAGAGGTAAGTGTATGAGTGTTTAACGAAGGTCCATGTGCACATATGTTGAAAAGTGAGAGAAAAGAGTTGGTGTTTAAAAAGTACCACACATTTAGTATTTAAGATATGCCTCTCAGAAAGAAAGACTAAGCATCTTTAAAAAACTCTCACTTTTGAAATATTTTCTGCTTCCAGAATTGGTGCATTTGTATTACAAAGAGTTTCATTATTAACTGGATGGCATAAGAAATTGGTTGTCCAGTCTCTTCACTTCTAAAGTTTCTGGAGAGTAGCAGGTTAGATGAGATGCTTTTTTTCAAAGAAAACATTCAAAATGGTATCTTCAGTGAAAGCCTGGAACAAACTCAATTGCCACCTTCTACGCATAAGAAGAGCATTAAATGAAGTTAATCATCTAAAAATGCAACTACAGAATGTAGGTGGTAAGCAGTATTTGTTGTTTAAGCCTGTGGTTAGAAAATTTACAAATACAGAACTGTAGCAGCTGTGTTAAAATCATTAATTTTATGCTGCCTTGATATGTGGTCATTTAGAATATGTGTATTGTAAATATGTGTCTTGTCTAAAGCTGAAGAGCACAACAGCTTAATTCCAGTCATAAGTTGTAGTTGACAGAATAATAACCAGAAACCTTAAGATCCTTTTTCATTTTTGTTTTTCCAAATCTACCTGCTCAGTTTTCTGTCTCTGGCATGGTTTTATTGCAGGTATCTTCAGAAGATCATTAACCAGTTACTTCTGTAAGTGGCACAATCCACAATGACTTGGTTGACAGTCTGTAAGAAGAAAATTGTGTAAAGAGATTAGAGAGCAGCTTCTTGAACTGGACTATGCTTTATTTTCAGGATTTACAGTAGGTTCATTAATAATGTTCTTGAACACTGAAAGTGGAAGAAGCAACAAGATTAGTATTTTAATAGTTGCTTAATTAGGTCAGTAGAAGGTGATATATTTCAAGTAATAATGTACTTTAGTAGCTGAACATTGAAAATATATTTTTATGTCAAGTTGAGGTTGGTGTGTCCTAATGGAGGCTTCCATATGCAATATTCTTTTTTGGCTGGCCTGTAGGTACTAATGGGCTGCAGTGAAATGGAACGGAATTATTTCCCTAAAGATTTTTTAGTAACAGAGGAAATGATACAAATAAATCTCTGTGACCTAGAACAAGATTTTAAAAATCTGTAATATTGCTACTATTGCTTTAAAAGGAACTATGGAAAAATAGCAAAGTGGAAATTGGCTTTTACTTCATAAGTTCTAATGACAAACTGTGCTACTGTAAAATTGTATTGTGTTGTCTTTCATTACCACTCAAAGAGGAATATGAACTTTTCCTAGTCAATTTGTGACAGGAACTTTTGAGGCCTTTTTGATGGGGAAAGGTTTGAAGTGTTTCTGAGGTCACAAAGGTCTAATATTTATTAGCTGTTGTCTCAGGCTTTTGGTTCTGTAGCAGCTGTACCTCACCAATGGTCCTAGCAGGATGGTTTTTGGGATTCTGAGTGGGAAGAAATCTGTTACAGGTTGTTGGATTGTTGGCATGCTGAGGAAGATGAGTGTAAGTAGTGCGTTGAGGGGATTGATTATCAGATGTGTAGAAATTTGTATTGCTCAGTTTACAGGCAAAAACTCTATAAAGCCCTTTATCAGGTGAGACTGGACATTCAGGTCCATTTTGACACCTTTCATCTAGTCTAACCTGTGAAGCTTTTTATGCCAGAGAAAGGCATCAGCTCTTGAAAATGGCATAAAATCTGATTATGTTTTCTCTTGATCGGATATTTCAAAAGCCAGTAATCCCTCTGTAGGAAGAGCATGTCTGTCTTGTGATTAGAATTTGACTTCAGTTTTCACTTCTGGGAGAAGAGGAGGGGATAGCTCTGCAAAGATATTAGTAGTATCTTACATTTTCCTGCTGGAATGCATTTGAAAGTTAAAAAATAAGAAAAAGATGCAATGAAATGCATGGATTGACTTCCTAAAATCTTGTGTTTTACCTGCCTCCCTTAGTCCCATCACGGGTGGGGGGATTTGCAATCTCCTTTTAGGAAGGAGATAAACCTCTATTACTGATTTTTCCATTGATCTACATACAGGTAAAATCCTTGCTTTCTTTTTACACTATTGGTTGTGCTTCCAAGGTGAGTGTCGCATTTTGTCACTTAACACACCGTGTTAAGGTGAGATCTCATATTCAATTCCCTGTCCCTTTTGACCCTGATGCCTTTTTCTGAGTCAGTTATTTTTCACTCTGATATTTTCTTAGTTTGTGGCTTATTTTCTCTAGGTATAGCTTTGTGTTCTTTTCCTGGACATGTATCTTGAGATTTAGCTATTAAAAGTAATAAAAATTTTGAACAGTATGCTTTATCATCTGTTCCAGAACTTTTATGTGATGACCCAGTTCTTCTGTTCATCACAGTGTCAGCTGTTGGATTATCCACAAATACAATTGGCAGTGAGTTTACACCACTGAAGAAAATATGAAATAATCTTAAACCTGGTAATGGCCCCAGAGCAGCTCTCTAAGTACTCTACTGAAGTACAACTCCCCTCTATTTGGGAGGTTTCATTACTTAAGAAAGAAAGTTTAAGAAAACATAATCTTAGAAAAAAATTAGGTAAATGGAAAACCTCTGTAACCTATCCTTTCCTACCCTGCTGGGTTTTCTTGTGTTTTGCCCTGGGTAATTCAGACTGCTCTACTACAAATAACATGGTGATTCTCCACATCCTCCTTCAACACTGGTGCAGCCTAAGGCCCTTCTGGTCCCTTGGGTTTTAGTGCTGTTTCGATTTCCGAATACTAAATGAACATGAATAGTAAACATCATTCTTGCAGAGTCCTTGGTGGGGAGCTGTCCAAGTCTGCTGTTTACAAATGTTGTATTTTGGTTGATGGTGATTAATAATGTCATCAGCTGCAAATAAACTGATTTTTTTGCTGTTGAGATCTATATTTAATTTAAAAGGTGCTAGTGACAATGTCTATTTACTTTCCAGCCTGTTCTCACCAAGTATGTTTAATACTTCTGTGTGAGGATGGCTTTTAGTTTCTGTGGTATGCAGAGGAACTCTTATTTTCTGTCTCTTTGCTAAAAAATGTGGCAGTGTTTATTAGCTTTGTGCAAAACTATGGGCATAGGTAAATGTGAAAAATGATGCATGTTTGACTATGCATTGAAAACACCTCTTCTCTATAAGGTCTGTGTGATTTTGAAGCAGGGAGCCCTTAATGGAATTTCACCAAGGATATGCAGAAAGAAAAATGAAAAATTCAAGCTGGCTCTCCTGGCTTCTTTATCCCAATTCAGATTGTACTGGGGACTTCAGCTGGCAGTTTCCAGCACGAGGGAACTGCAATGGGCAAATTAAAACTCTTGCACTAGAGTAGTATTGGGACTGACTCAGCTGGTTCTTGGCAGCAGTCCTCTGCAGGTCATGCACAGTTGGCTGGAGGCATCCAGACAAGTGTGTCTGTGTGTGTCTCACTGATTCCCCACTTCAGTGTCTCCTCTGTGCAGGAGCCCCTCACCTCCCTCCTGGGAGTTCCCACAAGGTAACTTGCTAGTAACCTGTATTCTCTGTGGCTTTTTTGTATCATGTAAAAATAATAGAATGAGCCAGAACAGGACTGTGACCACTTCCTACATTCTTTCAAATGACTCTTAACATTGCTTGAGCATGATACATCCCTCATTGACAGGATCAGGATACAGAAATTGGTTAAGAAATGGAGCCCAGCCTCCAGCTACGCAGCAATTTCAACACAATGGATGTGAGTGAGACAGCTATTGAGCAACTTCAAGTGTGGAGAAGGATGGTGGGTGGATGGATGGAAGGAACATGCTAAAATGTATCAGTGTGAGCAGCAGGACTAGGGAGGTAATTCTCCCCTTGTACTCCACACAGGTGAGGCCACACCTTGAGTGCTGTGTCCAGTTTTGGGCCCCTCAATTCAAGAAAAACAATGAGGTGCTGGAGCATGTCCAGAGAAGGGCAATGGAGCTGGTGAAGGGTCTGGAGCACAAGTCCTGGGAGGAAGATCTGAGGGAGCTGGGGTTGTCTAGCCTGGAGAAAAGGGGACTCAGGGGAGACCTTAGTGCTCTCTAAAACCACCTGAAAGGAGGCTGCAGCTAAGTGGAGATCTGCCTCTACCCCCAGGCAACCAGCGACAGGACAAAAGCACGTAGTGATGAGCTGGGCTAGGGGAAATTTAGTTTGGACATTAGGAAGAATTTCTTCTACCTCCAACGCTTAACTGCAGATGAGGCGATAAGAGAATCCTAGTTTCTATATTTTTGGATCCTCCGGAGCCGGAGATGACACCCTGACACCTCGGGCGGCCGGCGGGGGCAGCCTGAAGCGCTCCCGTTCCGCCCCGGCGGCCGGGCGGGCGATGCCGGNTGCCCGGACAGCCGCGGCTGCGGAGGTGAGCGATGGGCTCTGGGCCGGGCGGCCGTGAGGCGAGGGGCAGCGGGAGAGGGTGCGGGGGCGGGTGCCGAGCGCGGCGGGGTCGGGCGGCTGCGAGGGGAGGCGGCTCCGCGCACGGCCGAGCCCCCATTTTGGGGAGGCCCTGCCCGCCGGACGGCTCGGTCGCCGGAGCTGTCACCGGCAGCGCTGCCTCTCTGTCCGTGCGCGCTCAGCTCTCACTGTGGCTCGTCCCGAGCCGTGCCGGGCTGCGGCGGGGCGTGTGAACAGCGAGTGTGGAAGGGACAGCGCGTAAACAGCCGCCTCCGGGGGGAACGCGGGAGCGAGACACCCAACACAGGGATGATGTTTAACCTCCCCTAATTTATTACAGGCCGGGTTTCACGATTCCTTTCCCATGTTGAGAAGCCTTAAAAGGAAGCGAGATTGTGTGTTTAGTTTAGTGCATATTTCAGATTTTTGCCCGTTTATTGAGCTGGAGTATGGCTGTGAAATATGGTAGAAATGCCTTTGCAGTACTGATGCACCATCATCCGTCTTATGTGGGTTTGGCGGAGCAGCGTTAAGAATGAACTTGAAGCTTTATTCCAGTGGCATACGTTTCCCCCATGCCATGAGTAAAGTCAATATATGCTGATCAGAGCCCAGCTTGGACTGCAGAGACACTAAAGGGGCTTTTGCCTGGGTGGTCCAGCACGGTGCTGACAGAAGCTCTCCATCCACAGGCCGATATCATCCTTCTGCAGAAGCCTCTGGTGTTCAGCTTGTAAAGGCTGGCAGTAGAGACCCGGCTGGGAGGGTCTTGCTGGGTCCCTTCTTAAACAACACAGCCAGAGACTCATCTTTGTCTCTGCCCTCAAACTCTAAAAAACCCTGTTGTGCGTAAAACAAGATTAGTTTGCAGTTTCCCACTGCAGAACAACTGTTTGCTAATGCTTTTCACAAAAGCTCTTAATTAGAAGCTTGTTAAGGTTTTCTTCCTGCTTCTGAAGATCTTAATTCAGTGGACTGCCTTGCTTCTAGGAACTCAGAGAATGCAATATCTTGCCAATTTTTTCACAAGTCTGTCTGACTCTCTATGCAAATGTTAGGTAGGAGCAAATGGTGTGGGGGGGCATATGTATTTTTGGCAGGAACTTGACATTCAGTGTTCTTAAATTTAGATGTTCTGGCACTTTCAAACTTAGAGGTGGATGTGACCTCTTTTACTCACTGCTCCCTGCTGCAGTACTGATAGCAAATCGTGATTTCAGGGCTGTTTTCAAGTATCTGTATCTAAGCTGTATGTATTTTGCTAGATATATGACAGCTTTGCCTCTGATTTAATTTCTTTTTAATAAGCTAATTTTAACTTAATCTGTAGTGGGTGGTAGCTTGCAGGGAGCCATGGAGAAACAAAGAACCCTGCCAAAGTGTGGCAAAAGAGCCATGTGATCTTCAGAGGGTGTTGGGCTTCCTTACTGAAGACAGTGATGACACCTCTGCAGAAACTTGCTTACTTTACATCTATCTCACTTGCTGTCAGCTGAGACTGAAGGCTGTGCCCCTTATCAGGTAGCAGAATTTTCAGTCTTAAGATCTCAGATATATTGAGGGTTGTATGTCTTTAATCATCTGTTAGACTTGTTCAAGTCCAGCTTGATTGTACAGATGCTGTATTAAATGGAAGTTCTCTCTGTGGAGTGAACTGACTGCTAGGAGAAATAACTGCTATATGTTCTGGTTCCTCAGTCTCTGTATTATTTTACTAGAATTAGGAAAGAAAATGAGAAGGCTAAGGATCCCCTTTCAGTTCTTGTTTCCTTGTTAAGATTTAATTCAGGCTTATGGGCTGTGCTCTGCAACAGCAAATTTTAATTGCCCAATTGCTAGTGCTTAAGATGCACCATTAGAATATAACAATACCCCTTGGACCCCCTTTGTAGTTGTCTCTGTTGGAAAAACTTCCCCATTTCTTGACTGGATATGAAGACAAATTGCCTTGCTTGGAGATGAAGTTTGAAACCTCTACCTGTTTTCCTTGAAGAGAGATGAGAGATCAAATAACAGAGGCAGCACAGCTCAGAGCTCTGTCATACACGCTCTTTGTTTCTGCTTGCTGCTTCCCTTCCTGTTTCTTGTCTGACAAACTGAATTTCCTCTCCATTGTTGGATTATCTACCTAAATGTCAAACAGACATCCTTTGCAGAAACATTGTTGGAAAATGTTGTTGATTTTGGAAGAAGAAAGCTTTGGGGTGTATCTACTTCATGCACATCTGTCAGACAGATAGGCATAGCCTCAAAGTTGTTTAAATCACACCTATTGCTGCTTTACCTAATACAATAAGCTCTTTCCTACAGATGAAGTTGATTCTTCTGGCTCTCAGATAGAAGGAGGCATTTCCCTTTTCTGCTTCACAGCCACCTCCTGCTACCACTGCCCTCCTACCTTTGCTTCCTGTGTTCTGTTTTCTGTAGTGCTTTGCTTACAGTGGGAAGTGTCGCCACAGGCTGATGGCATGTGAGGCAAAACCAAGCAACAATCAAGACAAAGCAGGTTGAGAATGAAGAGGAAATCAAGTGAAGTACAGAAAATAACAGGAACATTGTAAATTCAGGACATAACTGAGAGGAGGACGTGTGTCTTGACTGCACAGGGGAGTGGTAGGGTCATAGTCTTTGTGTTTGTGTCGTCCATGGTAAGGGAGGTGTACGGGCAAACACTCCTGGCAGTTGCCAAAGGCTTTTCTGGCAGTTACTGCTCCATGTTCCCTGTACCATAAACTGGGTTTAATGACACTGCATGAGCCAACACAGGTGGACATTGTGCTTCTGTTAGCCCATCAATCCAGCTACTTTTGTCTCTTGCAGAGGAAAGGCAGGTGCCAGTACTACAGAAATATGTTAGCACTTCCTGAAAACAGTATTTGAAGCTTTCAGAAAAGTATATTCACTCAGCAAGAAGGCTTTTTCTGGACTTCCATTGAGTGTGAAATTCTTGAATTTATGATGATTTTACCAAATATTCAATAAATAGTGAACTGGGAAATTGAAGTACCAAGGTACATTCTAACTTAGCTAAAAGCATCTTGATGATATATAAGGGAGTAATGTAGTTTTCCCCTGAATTTCCAGGCAAGTTGAGATCTTGACATTAGGTGGAGGAGACTTTCTGTCCAGCTTGTAGTATGTGACCAAGGATTTCTCTGCGAAGTTTGTAAATGTGTGTCAGTATCCACTGAAAGTACTCATTATGTACAGCAGTGAGATACTGCTAAGACCTTGTATGAAACCAGCAGGATATTTTCAAAAAGACTTTGACATTCTTGAACTGTTATGTTTAGACCTGTCCCACTTGTGCCCTTCGATGTTCTTGTATATCTCATGAATTCCTGAATATTGTTTGTGCATCTGCTGCTGTGGTGTGCTGACAGAGAAGCCTGCTGTGTGTGAGTTGCTTCTCTCTAAGTACAGCTGAGTTCTGCCAGTTTGTTGCAGACAGAGCAGATCTTGTGAAGGAGGTAACCAAGTGAGGTGAGAGGGAATAGCATAGGAGAAAAGGAGTGTGGATTTAAAGGAGGGATGTGAAGGGAAATGAGTGTAGAGGATAAGACAGTACAGGAAGGAGGACAGATAGTGATAGAAAAATTCATTCAGTGTGCTTCTCATCAAGGTTTCATAGCATTTGCCAGTGGAGCACTTCGGAGCTGTAATTTCTGAAAAAAATCTGGAGGTATTCCAAACCTGTAGCTCTATCTGGGGTTTGCTGGGGGGGGGATGCAAAAGCAGGGGCTGGGCTTTATAGCTGGACTTCCCTGGCAGATGCATCCTGAATCTGAGCATATGGGAAGCAAGTGGGGCTGTGTCACTCCAAGTGAGAACCTGCAGACAGAGGCCTGGTACAAAGTTTTTGTGCTGCTAACTCCCATTGCTAGGTAAGATGTTTTAGAGCTGCTGGGGTCATCAGCTCTCACAAGCACGGGTATTTTAGTCTTCCTTAACAAAATTGTATGTGTTACCCTGTATCTAAACTTTCAGAAGAATAATTATTCTTCCCACCGTATGACTATTTATAGGAAGCATATATGTACAGATGTTGCAAATCTTTGGAAACAGTACACTTCAATTCCTTGGGGCAGTTTATAGTTAAGGTATCCTTACTGCAATGTTGCAAACTGTGCAGAATCCTGCAACTACAACCAGTTCCTGTGAATGCTTCTACACATGCTCAGTTCCCTCCTTTTATACAAGGTTAAGAAGCCCAGATTAACTCTGTGCTCTCTGTGCTTGAAAAACTGTTTTACCTGGCTCTACCCTGTTTTAGCAATGAGTTTTCTCTAACTTCCTTCTAGCAAAATGAAATGTGATTAGAAAGAATTTCATGCCTGGAGTTTCTCCTTGCCATGAATAGAACAAGTCACTAAGGTGAAAATTACAGCTAGGAGTGGAAACACAGAGATTTGCTGAGAATTTGTTCTTCCACTCATTCTCTGTTGTTATATATATATATTGTGTTGAAATGCAGTGCTGGGTTTACTGTTAAGGTTAGGCGTTGGACCTTTCTATAATTCTGGTTTGTGTTTGCTTCAAGACTTAACCCTTGACAGTCTGAAGTTTGGATTCAGACTTAAGAATTTTTAAATAATTGTCCAGTCTTTAAGAGTTATCATAAGACTTCAGAATGAAACGGCTTTGTATCAGGTATTTTAAAAATACTTTGCCTGCTTGGAGTCTCTTCTTTTTCCAGCTCTTTCTCTACATTTTTTCTATGATGACCAGTGTTACGTGAATAATTTTTCATAGTTTGCTAAGCCTCTAATTTTTTACAGTGCTCTTTCAAAAACCAACCTGGGGGGAGGGGTGGTTTGTGTTGTTCTGAATACAGTAGGTATTGATCTCTAAAAATCTCTAAAGATGTTAATTTTTTTAGTTTTTCCCCTTACCACCTACATTTTGTCTTGCCACTAACAATTCTTTCAATCATGTAGCTACTTTTTACATTCATTTGGCTGAAAACTACTGCCTCCCACAGCAGGGCAGGTGGAACGAAATGTGTCCCTACGCTTCAGCAACTTTAGTGCAAAGTTCAGCAGCTTAATTTAAACTGTTGGCTTGACATTTCTGAAGTGTTCACTTGGTCTGGTCCATTGACTTTGCTTGGGAGGCTGTAAACTTGAACAGCAGTGTGGTAGTATCTTGAGTCACCAGAGCTACTTGCCGAGCTCTTAGTGCCATTTTTCTGTTATGTTTTTTACCATAAAGTGCTAGTGCACTGTTAATTCTGATTACAGTTCTGTAAATATTAAAACTTACTGAACATTGCATCATTTCTTTTAAAAATGGTTCTCAGATGTTGTCTTGTGGAAGATGCTACACATGAAATGTAAAATCTGGGATAAGTCTTCCTGTCCAGGTCCAGAAGTCTGTAGAGCATTTCTCAGCATTTCCATTTTTGAGAATGGACATTATCTGCACAAGGTTATCTTATCCCTTCCAGGTTTTATGTGTCACTTTTTAAAGTTCAAAATTGTACGGTATCACACAGACAGTTACAGCAACAATTAATATGATACCAGTAGATGGTAATATCAGTAGAAAAGCCTTATATATATATGTATATTTGGTTGGTGTCACAGCTAGAAGCTGGAAGCTTTTGGCCTGTGACACTAACTCCCTGTGGACTCACGAACCCCCTTTGTTGTCCAGTCGCATATTTCTATGAACATGGTCCTCGAGGTTTTCCATTGATCATAACTTCTACTCCCAAAGTATAGGGGGAGAAGTAATCCATCATTATTTCTGAGACTGGGAGAAGTATTTGGACCTGGTTCCCTGCCAAATGGAAAGCAATGCTGCTCCATATAAACGTGGCGGTTCAGAGGCATGAATACAGCGTTTTAAACTGCAAATGACCCACACTGCTGTCAAAATAGCTGTCTTAAAAGAGCAATCTATGTAACCACTGTTTGGCCTTGTGAATTCCAATTATGCTAAATCTTTAGTTAGATGATGTACTTTTCTCTTGTTATATTTAGTGCACAGGAGGGGTCTAATCTGGGGATGAACTGTTCAGTAAAGACCATGAGTGAGTGTAACAGCTTTATTTGTTGCAGAAATTGGAAGTTGTACAGCCATCAAAGGAGGAGATTAAAGGAAGAGGAGGACAAAATTATTTTTTTAATTAACAGCTGCATCCTTCCAGAGGCCTGTGACACAACTCTACCACTCCTCAGAGTTTCTGTGTGGTGCAAGACAAGTCTTTGAAAATTTTCCTTTTGCCATTGGTCAGTACAATATTTCTCAGATATGTGCCTGATTTAAGATCTGGTTTCAGAGTATCTAAGCCCTCCCATCTGTTACTGCATATATTACGTAAAAAGATGTGTACTTCCAATGTTGAATCATGGGTGTCTTGAGTTGGACACCCAGGCTAGTTGATACTTTATTCTTTCTGCACAAGCTATCTGGTTCTCCCTTGAAATCTGTGTTTGGTATCTCTCCAATTCCCAGAGATGGTTCCCAGCCTCCTTGCACTTTAGACTGCTCCCCTTGGTTTTCTTCCTTATGCTACTTGTCTCATCTCTTTGATCTGCCCATTTTTGGCAATTTCCCAGCTCTTTACTGCAATGATTTCTCTCAGCCAAGTTGTTTCTGACCTTATTTCTACCTCCAAACATCAGTCCTGGTCTTCTGACAACTTGCCAGTATTGCTCTTCAGTTACTTCTCTTGATAATTTGGTTTGGCCATTTTTACCTGTGTTTTTGAATTTGATATTTCTGTCTTATCCCTGAAGGCTTATTGTAGAAATACAGGTTCTGTTGGCCAAGTTCAATATTTAGCCAAGGTGTTGAATGATTATTATAAGGAACTGTCTTCTGAACCCCTTGGGGTGCCTGTAAGGCAGTGCATGTGCTGCTATGTTACCTGTGGAAATCAAGAGTACTTATTCTTCTGGCATCTTTGGAGATTTTAGTTGTGAATTAACCTCTAGTGGATCTGTTTATTGTGACTTTTTAAAGGATTAGAATAGAAGGACTTACAGTTGATTGTTTTTGTTTTTTTGTTTTTTTTTTCATATTATGCAAAACATTTTTTTAGACCTCAGCTAAACTGCTACCAAGAAACTGATGACTGATCTTTAAAAACCAGTCTGAGAGAAACACTCAGCAGGAGAAATTTCGGGGCACACACTTTGGAAAAATGTAAGCAAGTGAAAAGAATAGTCTTTTAACAAGTGATGTTGAGCAGGCGTAGTTACAGGCACAGATGCTACTGGTCCCACCTTCTGATTGCTCGTCTTGTGCTGAACAATTAGAAAGTGCTTTACAAACTTTTCCTTCACTTCATGGGAGCCTGTGTATCTCATCTGTTGTTCAGTAGTGTGGCAGTGTAATGTTTGACATGCAGTGGCATAGAAGAGGCTTTTGAAATAGTGTGGGACTAGTGATTTCATTTAGATCACTTGGTCATTAGAAAAATAGTGGAAATCTTGTGCTAACAAGGAACTGCTTTCACCATTAAACAGAGATTTTTCTTCTCTTCCCCTTCAGGTAACAATAGTGGAAATGTTGAAGTGCATCTTTGCTTTGATGTCTAGCAAAACCCTTTCTCTTCCCAAGCATTGTACCTTTTCTCAAACAACTGTGAGGAAACATTTGTTGAGCAATAACCCAAAATGTATGGTTGCTGCCATCTAAGTTGTCAGTTGTCATTACTTAGGGTTTTTTAATTCAAGTAATAGACAAACTTCATCTTACAAAGTTTATAAGACTTGAGAAAACTACGTGTGCTCTGATTGAATATTTTCTATAATATGTTTCTTTTGGCAAGAACAGATAACCCAAGAATACATGTTCCTGTTATTTTGACCCAGTCTATATTTTAGTGAAATTACCCTTTCCAAGAAGTATCAGTAAGAACTATATTTCTGCTAGAAGTACTAGTGGCTATGGTAGTAGTGCTAGAGACACAGATCCAGCAAGAGCTATGGATTTACAGCTTCACTTGATCTAGAGATGGATATGGAAAAAAGCCTTGTTA
>VZTT01013842.1:29050-48704 GCA_013400855.1 Buphagus erythrorhynchus | reverse complement strand
AAAAAAAAACCCCAAAAAAAACCAAAAAAACCCCTCTTTGAATAAATAAATGGTGGCAGCATTGAGAAGAAATCAATACAGTTCCCTATAATGCTACTGGTAGTAACGTCCTTTAGTATTTTACCTGCGCTTAAAATATTCTATTCCCTTTGTTGATATCTGGTCATCCTGCTGACTTTTGTGATCCTCTTGATCACAGCAGCACATTGAGTTATTATTAGATATTACATGATGTGATTCCTTTATGATCAGGTTCAAAATGGCATTTTTCTTGCCTTCACATTCCCTCTGCAATAGCCAATTATAGCGTCACAAGAGCTCCACGGGCTCTTTGTGTCACTGAAGCAGCACAGCAAAGTGCTATAGCCAAGGGTCTTCCCCCAGCTGTAACTCATCACCAAAGTGCTGACTAAGCTGTGCTGTGGCACTTTTTACAAGTTGAGGAATCTGCTTGTGATTGGCCAAATTCTTTTCTGTCACACCATGGTTCTGGACACTGTGCAATTTGCTAGTTTATCTTCTGCCAGGAGTTCCTGCATTCAGAGATGCTGCATTGTGCATGCATGGTGATTTGTTCAAGGTGGCTTGCTGTCCTCTATCTACTCAGTGTTAAACTAAAATGTAATGAGTACTAAAAAAAAGGAGCGAATTGGGCATTTTATTTTTTATTTATAAGATTCTAGGAATGAAATGTTACCAGGTCAGATCAAAGCTTTTGGTGTTGGAGTTCTATTGTCCAGGAATGATTTATACAAGGATGGTGTCAGCTATACTTTATTGTGGCCTCCAAACAACTTTCTAAAATATGCTGAGCTAAACAGCACTTTACAGGCACTTGCAGATTTCCAAAGCATGCTAGCTCAGCTGAAGACAGATTAGTTTGCTGATTATTAGAAAACAAAAATTTCTGAATAGCTGGTAGCTAGAACACTGGAATGGAGGAAGTGCATTTCCTCTAACAGGAAGATTTCTTCTTACAGTAATTATAAAACTTGCCTCTTCCTGCACATATGTGTCTGGGTTTCTCTGTGCTTCAGCTGTTTAGATGTGAGCAACAGCAGGAGTACACTGAATGAACAGATATTGGATGGCTGCTAGAAATGGGAAAGGGTGTTCCCAGAGCACAATTTATGGGGAACAGGGCAGTGCTCTTCAACAGCTGCCAGCTCTCTGATGAGGAGAAAACTCTCTGAGGAGAGTTCATTCAATCATGTTAAATAAACTGTCCTCTTTGCTTTCTAGGNTGTGTGTATGTATATATATATACACATGACTTAACAAGAAAGGACTTCTCTAGAAAAGTGAAATTCAGTTTATTGACTGAATATTCAGTTATGCAAATGTCTGGGGATTTCAAGAGACATGGGATGACCTCTATTCTTAAATTGCTCCAAAACTTTTAGCATGGTCGTCCATACAACGACCCTGTTTTGTGAACAACTGTAGATTTGTATCACTACCTGAAAACTTATTCTACTTGAGACTAAAATATGTTGGAATATTTTCTCAAACATTTTAAAAAGTGTCATTAAGTAGCTTCTTCCTGTGTTATGTTTCATTTTTCTTTACCTAGAGATCTTTCATGAAAGATGATACTTAATTAGACTTAACTATTATACATATTCCAGTTTTGGGTACTTTACTGATTGATCACAGATGGAAAATAGAAATAATATTTCCCATATTCTGATGAGATATTTTATTATCTTACTCTGTTGCTACCTTCACCATAAAATGCCTGTTGACTTCCATGGGAGGAAAAACAAGCTTGAAATATCTCTATATGCTACCTTCACTGACATTTTTAGTTCTTTATTGTGCCTTAAAATAGTTCCTTTCCCATGTCTTACTGACAGATTTATTGAAGTAACTCTTAATTATCAGTCTTTCTGGNGCGAGAGCAGAAGTACACTGAATGAACAGATAGTGGATGGCTGCTAGAAATGGGAAACAGTGTTCCCAGAGCACAATTTATGGGGAACAGGGCAGTGCTCTTCAACAGCTGCCAGCTCTCTGATGAGGAGAAAACTCTCTGAGGAGAGTTCATTCAATCATGTTAAATAAACTGTCCTCTTTGCTTTCTAGGGAAGGAACACCACTATCCCAAATATCTGGCAGAAACTGCCACAGAGAATGCAGAATAGAGTCACTTCTTTTCAATACATATTTTTTTCCTATCCATTAATAACNGAGACTAAAATATGTTGGAATATTTTCTCAAACATTTTAAAAAGTGTCATTAAGTAGCTTCTTCCTGTGTTATGTTTCATTTGTCTTTACCTAGAGATCTTTCATGAAAGATGATACTTAATTAGACTTAACTATTATACATATTCCAGTTTTGGGTACTTTACTGATTGATCACAGATGGAAAATAGAAATAATATTTCCCATATTCTGATGAGATATTTTATTATCTTACTCTGTTGCTACCTTCACCATAAAATGCCTGTTGACTTCCATGGGAGGAAAAACAAGCTTGAAATATCTCTATATGCTACCTTCACTGACATTTTTAGTTCTTTATTGTGCCTTAAAATAGTTCCTTTCCCATGTCTTACTGACAGATTTATTGAAGTAACTCTTAATTATCAGTCTTTCTGGAGTTAACTCTGTCATAAGTTCCTGTTAAAAGCTTTCCTCAAAAACACCCTGTGAGATATCAGTGTATCTTCCAGACACAAAGTGGAAAATAATTGAGCATGTTGTAACAATGTGGATTTAATCTTGAATATTGGGACTTCTTGACATCTGTGCACTGCCTACTACTTCATTTGTTGAGATTCACATGAAAATATCATGAAAATGAGTAAAAAATCAAGTTGTTGACTCCTTTTCCCATAATATAAAATAAATAAAAACCATGCACAAACTTCAGAAAAGAATGAACAATTCCATCTCAAAAGCTTTGGATGTCTTTCCATCTGCTTTATTGCACATTTATGCTCAATTTCTCTCATCCTGGAATAGGCTTAATAAGAAGGCAGACAACTGTTATCTCCCCACTCCCTTTTCTGTACAAATGACAAGATTATTGCACAACATTAAATCTGGACAAATCTAGCTATCACTCTTTTACATCCAGCCATTTAAGGAGAGGGAGGGAGTTGAGCTGTCACATCAGAAAGCCCTGCTGAATGCTTTTAGGACTTCTCTCCAGGACACTGGTGCTTTGTGTGAAGGCCTTTGTTTTAAAAATCTTTTAGTGGCTGAAACAGACCAAGGTAGATGAAATCATAACACTACTGTTCAAATCTAAAACCAGAATATATAGGAGTCCAGCTCTTGTTTCTGCTTGTATCAATACTCAATTTTCTACCTGCAAAATGGAAGTAATTTTTTCTTTTTCCCCATGCCTCATGCTGTATGGGAGTAAATTATTTTTTATTTATTAAAAACATTGCTTACAACAGTCTTTCGTCTTCAACAACTGAAACAATTGAACAATTTGAATTGATAGCATCACTAGGAAAATTAAGTCATGGTCTCAATTTGCCTCTCAGTTGACTGTTGTGAGCTCTTTGGTGTGCAGCAGAAAAGAAGTATCTTCCACTTTTACCTCTTGTAAGAAAGAAGTAATCCCATCTCACACAGCACAGAGGGATAGTTTCCTACAAACTAGTCATACTAGTATTCAGATAGCTCTGATTGCTTTGTGCTGTTTGTGCTGCCTGAAATTAATGCAGATATAAAACATTTTTATCTAAAAATATCTCATTTAAAATCTTAAGTTGGACACAATTTTCTACATGATTACTAGTCTTCTCATTCAAAGAAAGTTCTTACAAAGCTTTCTCTGTTTCCCCACTTCTCTGTCAAAGAAGCAAAAATACTCCCATTGTATTGCAATTCATTTTAGCATTATATGCTCACACTTAAAAAATATGATATCATAAGTTATTAAAGCCTCCTTAATTAAGAAATCGAATGTATGTCCTTGCTGCGGATGTTTAGAAACTAATCTGCACTTTGCCATTCTCCTTGGGCTTTCAATATCTGAAAAAGTATTTTCATTCTAGTGAGGTTTTCAGTCTAGTGAGATTTTTTTCATTAATTTCATGGGTTTATTGGTTTGAACTGATTTTCCCTCCTCTCTCTTTATGCTTATTCTTAATATTGCTGTTGATACCCTTGAAATACATTCTGATATCTGAAAGTCACAGCAGCTTGCTTGTTTCTAATACTAAAAAAAGACCTTTTTTTGCGCAGGAGAAGGATGGCATACTCAAATTTTCTATCTTACATCTTTCAAAAGAGAGACCCCACTGAGAAACCTCTCAAGACAACTTATTTCCTGATAGAGGTTGAAAGTCACAGTGTGTATTTGACAGCCTAAAGATCACAAGAAAAGTATTTTCAACAAAGTACTTGTTTTGCTTCTAAATCATAAAACAATATATACATTGCCCTATCATCCATCTTTAACTGACCAGTTAATAGCCAGTGTGTATGTACAAGGTGAGCTGATGCCTGATTACCTTTCCCTTTGAGGATACCTGTCATTTAGGAGTCACTCTTTGGGAACAACCACTCTACTCCATGCCCTATTAATTTCTTCATGTTAGCCATTAGGATCGGGGAAGAAATTTACTGCAGTGGTTTTCACAGCAAGTAATTAGGTAACATAAAATGAGGCAACCCACAAAATTAATCTACCTAGGACAATAGTATCTTCAGTGCTGCCCAGTAAAATATGACTAACAAAAGACATTTAAAACATCAGGAGAGTAAAAATATTTAAAATTACATTTTCTAGGCAGATATCTGCTTTGGGGTACTCAGAGAAGGAAGAGAAAGCAAATTTTTTTAGGCTGACTGGCTCTGCCATTAATCAGGTTAGGTGTGGGAGCCACAAAAACTGTTATTTTGCCCATATTGTACAAAATTTAAAAACATTAGGGTGCTAGAGGAAGTCCAGAGAAGGGCAATGAAGCTGGTGAATGGCCTGGAGCATAAGTCCTATAAGAAGTGGCTGAAGGAGCTGGGGATGCTTAGCCTGGAGACAAGGAGGCTCAGGGGTGACCTTGTCACTCCCTACAGCTGCCTGGAAGGAGGGCATGGCCAGCTGGGAGTCAGCCTCTTCTCCCAGGTAACCCATGGCAGGATGAGAGGACATGGCCACAAGCTGTGTCAAGGGAAATTCAGGTTTGGCATCAGAAGGAATTTCGTCATAGAAAGGGTAGTTCAAGATCGGAATAAACTGCTCAGGGAAATGGTGGAGTCACCATCCCTGGAGCTGTTCAGGAAGTAATTGGACATGGGACCTAATGTCATGGTCTAGTTGACAAGGTGGTGATCAGTCAGAGGTTGAACTCAATGATCTCAGAGGTTTTCTCCAGCCAAAATGATTCTGATTCTACCCTCACAGCCACGGTCAGAATTCCTTCTTGCCTTGAAGCAATAACTGCTGCCACAAGGGAATGAGAAGAGCATACATCTGATCTTCATCTTTTTAAACTTGACCCACATGTGGCAAAGCTAAAAATGAACACAGAAGCTGGTAGCATCTTCTGCATAGAAGACATATTTTGAGTTTGACAGTGAAACTTTCTTTCCTATATGCTATGACCAGGCCTCATCCTTCACAGTTCTCAGAGTGCCTTGGCAATGCATGTGCCCAGACAGCTGGAAAACTCAGTGCATTCCAACAGAAACTGCTCTGGATGTGTATGGGTTGTTGTGAGAGTAGGTGGAGGAAATGAAACACTGAGGAACTGAGAGAATATCACTGCTGTGCTCTCCATGTTTCAGTTGCTCTGCTAATACCCAACCTGGGAAGAAAATGGAAATAAAATATAATAAAAATGTGGTACTCTGGCAGTAGTGGTATAGATGGCAAAAGGCAAGTATAGAGGCATGAAAGGTCAGACAGGAGAAGGGATGGAGGGCAATCACATTGTAATGCAATGGAGAACGAACCAAATTATTTAGACATGAAAAATGATGAGGTTGTCTACAAAGCTATAGGCAAATACTTATCAAAGCAACACTTATCAAAATTTTCAGCATCACTGTGATGAATTTAGATGCCTCTTTCACCGAAGTTAATGGAGAATACACATCCTAAAAATCGCAACCATTGCTTAGTCATAATTTTTTTCTGTCTCAACAAACAGCAGACATAAAATCACATGATCAATTCTTTGAATTCTTTGAAAAGGAAATATTTTTTATGGATGCTGGCAGCCCAGATCTTCACCCCTTTACACCTCCGTCGTAGAAAGGTGACTCCTCGAGAAACGAGGACCACCAGGAGCTGCCGTGAGAGACCGGAGGGAGCGGTTCTGAGCTTCTCTCCAGTAGAGGGCAGCGACACACAAAAACTCACTGTATTTTCAGACTGAAAAGCTTGCAGAGTCATAAATATCAGAGTACGGAAGGAGTTCATTTAAGCGTGAGTATAGTTTAATTATGCAGCAATGATAGTCATGATGACTTCTTTCACCATCAGTCAAGGCAAAGAGAACTTCCTCCAAAGAAGAAAGAGATCAAAGTGTGAGTAACAAGGGCTTTTGCATTTGGGGTCATTTGACAAACCAAAAGATGGTTGAAGATATTCATACTGATCTATCTCACTTCTCCAGGCCATTTAAAAGGTTTCCTTTCTGATTGATACTTTTCTAATCTAAAAAATATTTTGGAATTTTTTTTGTTGTTTGTTTTCCTGGCTTTACTTTCTTGTTTCTTGTTCACCTCCATTAATTTACTGTCCTTCCTGAAACCCTCTGCTTCACAGCCTCTTCTCAGTTTTGTTCATGCCGTATCTCACAGAGCCAGGAGAAGAATTTTTGTTCCCCTCTCGGAAATCTCTCCCCCAAACTGCACATATTCTGAGACTACCTGGGGCTACTAGTACAGACAAGTGATATGCCTAAAATCAAAATAGTGGCTCACAAGGACCATCTACATCATTGTGTAAAACAGCTTGAAGTTCTTATTTCTCCAGGAGGGAGACTCCTCTAGAACTATTAGGAGAGAATTTATAACAAGGCTTCCCTCTCCTACTCTCTTGTCTCAGCTAGGTTGAAGTCAGACAAGTAAGAGGGATCCAGAAAATCCACTAAATTCTTTACGTTCACATTAGGGGAGTGCAAGTGAAAAAAAAGGAACAAAAATCTTCATGCTGGCATTTACTTTGAGATCAGATGATTTTATGCACAAACAAAATTTGTGCTCTTTCTTTCTTATTCTTCAGTCTTCAAAGGAAATTAGGTGTACTTAATTGTCAGGAAGTTTGGATGAAGGCTAAAAATGTGTTATCTGTTTTCATGACTACCTAGTTCTACTAACTAATATAATCGACAAGTTTGGTATAAATTTTTGTAAACTATCAGACATAACATGACTAACTGTTTTTTAACTTCACAGGCCCATGGAAGGCAGGCTAAATCTTCACGTAATGACACAGCAAACATTACATAAACTCTACTAATTAGGTCCTCACACACCATCATATTTTAAACAACACATTATGCCAGATTTGAAACTAACTTGAAAATACAGTTTATGATGACAAGACAAAAAATTCTTGTTAAGCGATAAGAGCACAAGATAGTGCTGTGTTTACAAACACTGAAGTAAAACATTGAACCCACAACTCTTTAGCTTATTTACCTGAGTTAGCTCAGATTCAGCATCTATGTTTCAGTTTAGAAACTAACAGAGTATGCGTACCTTTATTTTATAAAAACAAATTATATGGCTTTAGGGTGCAATTTGGTTTAACAATGTCATGCTGACTTGATTTGTACAATTTAGTAAAAACAAACCATGTCTTTTTTTATTTTACTGCAGGACTTCTGGAAAGTCTCAGAATATTTTATTGTCAACAGCTAAATCCTGACAAGATGGACAGTCTTTTCAGTGATTCCCCCTTTATACTACTTATTACACCTACAGCTAAAAAAAAAACCCCAAGAACTGTTTTTAAATAAACTGGCCAATTTTTTCCCCACTCAATTTGGTTTATTGCTTGCTAATTAACATAATTATCAACACATCAGAATTTCCTATCTTATGCAGCCTGTAGATATGACCTACACTTGCACTTAAAAATGTGAATAACATTTCATCCTTTCCTCCTTTTTTCACCCCTGAGACGTTAGGTCTACCTTGTCCATTACAAGCAAACAAACAAACAAAAAATTAATATAAACCACATACCTGATCTCCCTGTCAAGTATTTTTCATGCTTGTCATATAGCAAACCTTTTTCTATGATTAATATTATTTTTTAGTCCACATGTATTACTTTTTGGTACAAAAAGTAAAATATTAAGTACACTTCTCACTAACTTTTCCTGGTGTGAGGCTTAAAGAAATCACATCTTGAAACTTGCTGGTATGGCTCACTAGTAAATTTAGGACAATAGGAATAATATGAGCATTCTGTTACCTTATACTCTGTTCTACCTATTTTGTAGATTGTATGTCAAAATCTCATTTATATGAGATATATGCCGCTATACAGCCAAAAGATTGATATAGTATTTGCTATTTAGCAAATAAGTGATTTGAACCACTGTTCAAGCACCTTTTAGTAAGTCCCACACCGTGACTGAAATTTAAGTGTCCCTGTCTGGACAGCTGAGGATCAGTGTGCCCGCACCGTGGCCCGGACGAGCGCAGCCTTTCACCGCCCTTTCCCTTTCTGTACTCGCTACCACAAGCATTTCTAGTTACACCTGCGGCTCTCACAGACGCCCAGCCCGCAGTCCGCACCTGCATCCCCGACCCACAGCGGTGTCCCGCCGGGACAGCGGGGACCCTCGTGCTTTGTGGGGTCCCCCTGTCGCACCCCCGCCTCCAGCAGCAGCCCCGGGGAAACGCCGCGGGCCCCGCTCCCACTCCCCGGCTCGGCTGGGACCCCTGGCAGCGCGCCGCATCCCAGTCCCACGCGGAGCATCCTCCCTGTCCAGGGGATGCCTCCGGAGGCATTTTTGGGGCAGAAATGTGTGTGTGGGGGGTTCAGCCGTTTCCTGCGGGGTTCGGGTAGCCCGGGGTGCAACGGAGTCCCGTGGGACGGAGGCCCCGAGGGTCTTTCCCGAAGGCATGTCCTTGGGAGCGGGCGGGAAGGGCGGCTGGGCGTGCGGGGCTGGCGCGGAGGGGCAGCCCGGCCGCCGCCGTAGTAAGAGAGCTGCTCCTCCGGTGGTTGGGCTGGGGAGCGCTGGGCTCCTCCTCCTCGTCCCCCCCAGCAGTGCACAGCCGGGCGTGTGACTGACGAGTCTCCCCCCGTCTATCTTTTTCTTTCCCCTTTTTTTTTTTTTTTTTTGGCGATGGGTACACACACCGAGACACGCACATGACAGCACTTGGGTGCCAGCACCGGTGCATCGCCAGGAGGGCTGTGCTTCACTCCGGGCACGCACACACGCATGCTGCTGCTGCTTCTGCTGCTGCTGGAAGTCTTTCTACACGGGGATTAGCAGCCGCCTCTCGCTCTCTGTATTTCCCTGTCTCTTTCTTCTCCCTTCCTTCCCTTTCTCCTTCTCTCCCTCAAACGCCTGACTGACGGACGGCGGGCAGGAAAAGGTAAATGCGGGCGTGCTGTTTGCTGACGGTACAGAGGGGTGATGGTGTTCGCGGCGTGCTGCGCGCTACGCCCTCGGCTCGCCGGGCAGCCTGCCTGCCTCGCCTGCCCTCCCGCCGCGCCGGCGGCTGCCGCGGCCGCCGCTCCCCGGCTCTCCGCGGCTCGGGGGATCGGCTTTTGCCGTGAGAGGCTTGGCTTCCCCAGCCCCCCCTCCTCTCTCTTCCCCCGGGCTGCGAGGTGGAGAGGTTCCCCGCTATTGTGCTGCTCGCACTTGGCACCGCGGGTGCGAGCGTGCGGGAGCGCTTAGCCAGGGCTTCGCAGGCGGAGGCTGGCTATTAATTGCTGTCTGCGCGGAAGACGAGAGCGCTTCCCCTGGCAGGGAACCTGGGCATTATTTATTAATCGGGGCTGGAGAGTGGCAACGGGAGGACTCTTCGTCTTCCCCTCGTCGTGTCCCCCCTCCCTGTTTGCTGCATCATTCAAATGAGTAATTCCTAGCTGGCCTTGCGTTGCGGGGCTTTATCCCCCCATCCGCGGGGGTTCTGCCAGCCGCCGTGGACTGCCATCCTCCTCAGCCCGGGGGAGCGCCCCCTTTCCCGGGGAGCCTGCGGGGGAGCGGCGACTGGCATCGGCAGCGCCGGGTCCTGCCCCGCCGGCCCCCGCAGCCCCGCACGGGCTCCCGAAATAGTTGTCGGCACTTGCTCGAGCCGAGTTCGTCCCGTGTCCCTCGCCGGCAGGGCAAGGACAGTGGGGTGGATGTTTTCCTCCCCCCTCGGCGAAGCCCGCGTGGTGCGGGATCCCGTGGAACCGAGAGCCCCGCCAGACTCGCACGGACCCCGCTGCAGCCTTCCATCCCCAGCGGCGCGGTGCCTGGGAGCGCGCCTGGAGCCGGCAGGGCACCGGAGGGAGGCGGTGTTGCGGAGTCTGCCCTGCCGGACCGCTGGGCAGCGGAGCTCCTTGCCGCGGGGAGGGAGGGAGCCGGTCAGGCCGAACAGCACTGCCCGGGCAGGGGCAGCCCCTCCGCCGGCCAGCCCCGGCTCCAGCGCGGCTCAGGTGTGGGCATTTAGCGGCGAGGAGCTCCGGGGGTGGCCCGGGCAGCCGCCGGGGCGGAGGGAGGTTAAAGCGCCTCCCGGGAAGGGCAGGCCTCCCTCCGCCGTGCCGGTGCCCCTCTCTCCCCGGGCAGCGGGACCGGCACCACCGCCCCCCGCCCTGCGGGTGCCGGAGCGGGGTGGCCCCGGCTGCTGCTGTGCCCCCGTTCCTCCTCCTCTGCCGGGATGCGAGGCATTTAGCAAGGTCCGTTATGTAATTATAGCATTTTTTTTTCCCCTTTTCTTGTTGCTTGTTAATAAACCCGGCTCAGGATGCCAGCAAGGAAACGGCTACACCGTGCTTGTTTCTGAAGGAAGCTGATAGTTTGATCTCGGAGAAAAAGAATTAATAATATTTTAGCACTTTGGTTTCACACATTATTGATTTTTTGGTTAATCACATGTCATTCGTGTTGCTTTATATACCTGTCAGTGGTAGCGAAATATGCTGTTAAAGAGAGAAAGCCAAAAAAAAAAAAAAATAGAATAGTAAGACAAGCGAAATCTGTGAGAACGGTAGAGGACAGCATACGGAGTTGGTTATTAAAAAAAAAAAAAGTAGTTTAACTTATAGCCCACTTACAAGTGGAAGGTAGGTGTGCTTGCAGGCATGGTGTATGCTCAGCTTGTTGTATTGGATTGTATTTCAGTGTTAATGCACCTTTAAAAAGGCAACACTAATTTCTACTCCACTCTGGGTCCAGTGTAGATGCTTAAGGTATATCCTCTCCCTTAAAAGACATTGTGAGTTTGAGCATTGTTCACTGATCCAAGAGATCCAGAAGTCTAAAGGGTGCATATTGAAAGATAAATAGGATATATATTTGAAGATAAAATTGCTGCTGATAGTAGTGATTACATGAAAATTAGGAATAGTTAATGGAAACAACACAGTTCCTTGTTTTCTTCTGTTACAGCTTACTTGTCTGTCTGATACTGCATATTTTAGATAACTATATAAATTAGGTAACTAAATTATGTATTTAAATTAGATAACTATTTAAATGATTAAAACATATGGGAGTAAAATACACTGTTTATTAGAGAGCTTATCAAGTACTTTAAAGAGTGAAGTAGTGTTTCATTGTATATGTGTGTATATATATCTTTCTGATTTAAAGTTTTCTTTTACTTTACCAGAATTCTATATAGTTTAATTCAAGGCTCATTCTGTCTCTCTCTTATGGGAGTAACTCTTGGAAGCATATCAATGTAATCTGTTTGTGTTAAGCCTTGCAATGTTCTTTCTGTAAAGGTGGTGCATCTCAGTGCAGCTCTGGCTAGTGATGTTTCCACCTGGAAATACAAAAAGAACTGCATAAATAATTCATGAGATAGTGTAATAAATGAAGGTAATCCCACACCAAGGAAGAGTAGTACAGGAGGAAGAATCCATACGATTCTTTCATTGTCATTTTCACCCTGATCTCATACCATACAGTAATTAAAATTTTCACCTAAATTGTAAGAGACAGATGCAATGCTCTGAGGCTGGCATTGCCGTTTTAAGTAGATAAGATTTCAAGGTACTTTAAAGTGAGATAGTTTATTCAGCCCTTAATCTCTGTAACCAAACTTAATTTTTACTGCCTCTGTTGTATTATATCTCAAGATTTAAGAAAGCTATTTTTGTCAGAGGCACGTAATTAATACTTGTTCTTCTCTTATGCCAAATTTTGCACTTGTGCATAAAGCTCATCCAAAGGAACCTGAAAAGTGGATCTCCATGGTAACGAGAGAGAGAGATTGAGAGAGAGAGACAGGATTTTCTCCCTCACCATAGGTCAAGACCAGACGCCTACTCATTCCTTAACTTGTAGCAGCATTCGTTGGCACCTTCCTCTCCGTGGTTATTTTGCCTCCTGGGGTGTGCTTTTACTGTTGCCTCATGCTTCCACAGTGAGAACGATGTTACGCTGCATGAGGACAGCTTCTGTGTTTCTCCCTGCCCTAATCCTCCCTTCTGCTTGCATTGTATTTAAGTGCTTCTATACCTATATGATTTTACTCTCGGGTTTTGGGAAATAGCTTGTTTTCCCCATTAGATTTTTGTTTTGAAGACCTGTCTTGTCTCTAACTCTGTGTAATAGCTGACAGAAACTTACTCATTAGTCCTCATCACATGAAAGTGTGTTATCTCCTTTCTCTCTATTATTTTGTGCTGTTCTTTTGAGTTTTAGGTGTTTCATACAGTAGAAGCAGTCTACTTCTTCTCACCTGGGAACAGGGCTGAATTTTATTTTTTTCAGTCAGCATGTGAGATGTGATACTGGGGTTACTGTTTAGTGATGTTCAGCATAGAAAGCCTTTCTTTTGCCCTAACTCTGTCATTACAAAGCAGCAATATGGAACAACCCTTTCTGGGGGAATCACTGGGGTTTTTTTTCCCCTTTCTCTTCTTTGAAGAACTGTCTACCTAGACTGTGTCTCTTTCAAAGCTGAGATGAACACATTTTATTCTAGATGATCTTGTAGTCAGATACTTAAAATTTTCACTGAGGGATATAACGTATTTTCTATTTCCATTCTCCATTTCTGTACTCAGTTTTTGTAGCTACGATCTCATAAGAAGATACCAAATGGCTTTTTAAATGGCTCCCTTAGGCTGCTGGTGCACCAGGTCTCCCTGGGCATATTTCCAGCTCTTTTGCCTTTCCCTGTGACATGTCTTGGGATAATTTGAAAACATCTGCTAAAGCAACCATCTTAATATAAGACAGCAGTCATCATTTGTCACTGAGCAATATGTCATTTGTGGCTCTCTAATTGGAAGACAGATGCTGATGCTGACTTTGGCCTTCTTAACTTGTCTAGCTGGCAGATTGTCTGTAGAAACACTTTGCAGTGCTTTGAAATCACACAGTGTATTTCTACTTTTCTGTATCTCTGTGTTTCTTAAAGAATTGCCTGTGCCATTTGAAAATCTGCTCAAGAAACAATAATGATAGCAGCTAGTACATTCATAATCTGGCTTTCCAAGTAAATTTGACTTTATGCATATCTCCAATGTCTTCCAGCTAAATGAAAGCCATTTCTAAATAGCTGCCTGTGTAGCTTTTTCTTCAGCCTTTGTCTATGAGCAATTTCTGATCTCTTGCTACCTGATGCCCTGTCCCTGTATTGGTGGCATTTCAATGAATGTCACTCATTCCAGTCCACCTTTAGCATCACCTTTAACTAACTAAGAAGGTTCTTCATGTTCTGATTTCTTATGCTAAGGAATGTAGGAATTTGAGGAATGAACTTGTATCTGTGTGAAGGAAATGTACACTTCTAGATGCCTAGATCCAGGCTTTGAACCTCAGTTGCCATGGTTTAGGTGACAAAAGCACGTGTAACCAAACATCTCAGTAGTTACAGATGGTGTCTTATACCTAGAAGATGCTTTCTTAACCTTTGTGGGTTAATTTTGAATGTAGGTTGCAGTAACTTGTGTTGACTTGCAATATCTAACAAGTTTCAGTGTCTTGACTCTGACAGATCACGTCAAGGATTTCTTTATTTTTATATTTTCTTTTCTGTTGTGGAAAAGGGAGATAAGCGGGTGAGGACCCCCGGAAGCTTTGTACATCAGTTGTGCTTGAAAGGCTATTAATTGTTCTGGGTGTACATCCTCTCTGAAGGTATTTCAAGAAATGTGCTGATAGGAGGGTAGCTGAGTTACTTTTTCAAATGAAGGGAATGTTTTTTTTTCAGCCAGCTTCCCGAGTGTGACTTCAGTTGCTAATTCTGTGCTTGTACACACTTTCTTCCCAAGTATCTGTTTAGTTTTGCAGGTGGAACAGGATTATATATGTGACTGGAGGTTAACAACAATAAGAGAAAACGATTAGCAGTCTCACCTACCTTTGTCATGGTAACTTCAGTTTTAGCAGTGTGCATCCAGCATTGAAAGTCAACATTGAGAATTACTCTCACTACTGCTCTGTGTGTTTCTTTTGTCATGTCATCAGGAGATAAAAAAAGAAAAAGGAAGAAAAAAATTCAAGAAGGATGAACATGAAATCGAGGTGTCTGCTTTGTGGTAGTGATCTCACAAGTATCTTTTCAGTTATAGCTGGTCAACAGACAGTGTGCAGTTGCCTTTGTCCAGCCAGAAGTATTGAGAGTCAGCATGCTCCATGGATACAGGGTGTCTCTCACATGTCCAAAGTATGTGAGAATCTCTATCTTCTTTCCATCCTGCAGCAGGAAGAATTTTGGAGTCCCTGCAGCATACCATTCACACAGGGTGACCTTCATTTCATGGTTAATAGAGGAATGCAGATTCTTGTTTTGTGGTGCTGGAACTGCATTGGTGCGAGTGTTTCACAAGGACTTCAGAGATCCTTTGTTCTCATCAATCTGTGTCTTCTGGCTATCTGTTGTAGGGTTTTGCTTCTCTCTCTTTTTTTTTTTGGTGTGTGTGTATATGACTGAATTTTTAGAAACATCAATAAATTCTGTTATCAGATCCCATTTTCTAAGAGCATACCATAGGACAGGATCTGAGGAACATGATCTACTGCAAAGTGCATTCCCAAGCTGGGGATTGGAATTAATGATCTTTAAGGTCCCCTGTAACCCAAACTGTTCTATGGTTCTGTGATTCACCTCGCTGTTCTTTCTTACAGATCTTTACTTGCAGGCAAGTGTTTATTGCCAAATTTATTTACAATTTTGTAAATAATATTGGTGAATATCCCAGTGGGGCTTTTTAGTGGCAATGGGATGGCAAAGTAGTATTAAAGGAGAAAAAAAAAAATCACGAAGGAAGGAATGAAAGAGGTAGAATTAGGAGAATTTATTTTGTATAAATTAAGTATTGCAAACAGTGTCAAAAGAATTTAAATTTAAAAATGAATGGTAATTCTGTAATTCCATTAATGGAAGAACTGTACAACCATAAAATGTAATATTTGAGAAGATGATTAAAACTATTTTCTGAGGAAAATATCCCAAATATCTAGATGTCCTTTAATAACAGCAGCAAAGTAGGGCTAGTGATTACTAGATTAGTGATACTTTGAAAAGTATCATATGTATATCATTGTATGAAATTAAATGCTCTAGAAGAACAGATGCAATGTCTGTTTAGGAAGCACTGTAAATTTTAGTGAAAAAGGTGGATTTCTTAAAAGTTTTGATATGAATATCTACATGATAAAATAAAATCAAGTGGAATTATAAACTGGAGATGAAACCTTTTTCTCACGCATTTGGATCTTGCTCTTCCTTGGAAAAAGAACCAATGCAGGTTTATTTTCCTAGCAACAACAAAAATAAACCAAAGAAACAAGCTACTGATATTGCACTAGGAGAGACTACTGAATGGTATTCAAACCAACTGGCTGTCCTATTAGCTCAGAAAAAGAAAAAGTTTTTAATTCCTGAAGTATTAGAAATTTACTTGTGTAAAAATTATGGTTGCATCTTCCCCTTTTTGTTTTTTTGANTTTACTTGTGTAAAAATTATGGTTTCTGCTTCCCCTTTTTGTTTTTTGTTTTTTTGGGGGGTTTTTTGGTCCATGGCAACTACTTCAAAAATGACATTCTTTTAAGAGCTATTCCAATATCCATGTAATGCCCTTTACAGAGTTGCAGTGGCATGGTAGTTAATGAGCATTCACTTCACCTTGGGTAGAAATGTTAGTTGCAGTTTCTGTAGGTAACCTGCTAATCTATGTGGTGTTTCTCACCATATTGTGATGGTGTGTGGGCTGACTTCCACCATTATTTGTATATTGTTCTACATCTCTATAACGTGATATAGTGTCCCTAGTGGGAATCTTCATGCTGTGTTTGCAGCAGAATTATATATGAATAAAAAACTAAATACAAGGACGTTCTGCCGTGTTCAAGTACTTTGGTCATTTACAAAGCAGGCAGTACATGAGGTCTTCTAAAATCAGTGCAGTGTGCTGCAAAATAATTAATGTGTTATGTTAAATTACTTTCCAGAGGATGTTTTTGACAGAATCAAGGCAAAATGCCTTTAGAATATACTAAAGTTCTTGACCTGATCCTTCGCTCTTTATGCTGACTGGAATTTTGAGCATGAACTGCAGGGGCAGGCTGCCTGCCCTCTATGACATGCTAAGTGTTGAGCACCAGTTGGTCAGGCCCATATTGGAGGGGTTTTTTTAAGGAGAAAAACATGCTGAAATGCAGTAGCAACACTTGTGTGTGTTACACTTGTAGAGCCCTTCTGAAGACAGAAATATTTATGAAGAGATTACTCAAGGATCACAGCATTTCTACCTAGGAGAAATTGCTTTGTGATTCTTTATTCTAAATTTCTGGTCCCTCAATGACAACATACAGCAAAGCGTGGTGAGAGAAAGATGAAGGTTCATCTCGGTGCTCATTTCAGTTTCTTTTGGAGCTAAAAAGAAATTGTGTGTCCAATGAGAAGAAAATTTTGCAATAATCAATTTTTCTAGCATACTTTGCACCTTTATAGAAAACCTTAACTTTTTTTTACTATTTAACTTTCTGTAGTTTGCTTTGAGCTGCTGTAGGACCAAAAATAACTGGTCCATTTTCCCAAGGAGTTATAATCTCTCTAAGAATAGAGAAATTGATATATAGGAAAGCCTACAAATGGAAATTTTATTTGTTTAAAAGCTTCTCCAATATTATTATTCTGTAATGGTGTAATGGTAAAGTTTATTTTCATACTTAAAATACTACATAATTCAGAATAAATGCTGCCAGTGGTCTGTGCACAGTTCTCAGAGATCTCTGTGCAGTGTTTCCCTGATGAAAGAAAAAATTCTTTAACCTGAGGCTACTGCAGAAAACCCCAGTATTTACTTTTATTGCAAATTAAGAGACAGTGATGAATAAACTCTATGTGGATTTTTTTTCTTGGTTCAACTGCGATTCTTGTTTGTTTGTTTTTATACAGAACTGGGATGATTGATCATTTGTGGTATAATTAATTAATTAATTGATGAGTTTGCCAGATCTAGTTTAGCCTTTCTGGCCTCGCTAACATACAGAGTCCTTGCAGCTGATTTATACATGGGTTTGAACAGATGCTGAAGGAGGCTGTGTCCTGGTTTTGAGCAATTTGGTTGATTTTTTTTTTGTTTTGTTTTTTTTTACTAATTTGTATTAAAAAATGAACATTGTGTTGATTCTGGTTTTGTGTGTACACGAGAGCCTTGTGTTACTGTAGAACTTAAATGATTTCAGTTTTGTCTGATGATTGTGCCTTAACGTTTAGTCTAACCATAAACTGCTCTGAACTCATCTTTCCTTCCATATCCAGCTCATGGCAGCTACTGCCCACGTTAGCAATATGCTTGGTAAATGTGGACTACCTCTTCAGGCTCACATATGTTTTGAATTTAGGTTTAAGTCAGGAATGATGTTTTGGTGGGGATTTTTTTCCTCAGCCACAGGGAGAGCAAAAGTGAGTTCCCTTTAAACTCCCTTATTCTTGATGTTGATCTCTCCCTGCTCTTTGGTTTTGTAGGGAAGGCTGAAGAGAAGCTGAGATTAGCTGTTCAGGCACAGTGAGACACTTTAAATAGAGTTTTTGTGCCTTTCTGGTAGAAGCAATGGGAGCTTCAAGGAGGAAAGGTGAATTCCTTTCAGGAAGGTGTTGAAGGCAGTAAGTGCACTCCTCACTCACATCTCAGGGCTGAAGAGGCCACTTTAGCTATTGTCATCAGGTGGCCTGGAGAACATGAATTTATAGACGTGGTATGTTAAGTCAGTAGCAGACTGCACAAAGCCCAGGTGAGTCAGGCCTATGGTGGTGCTCACTTGACTGCACAGAGGGCAGACACAGCTGTCACAGGTTCTCATGCATAGGCACTCAGTGGGTGGATTATTGGACAGTTTTTCTGCATAGTTATGGTGACTGGCCAGAATTTTGGGGGTGCCAGTAGCACAGTTACACTGCACTCATATTTTTGATAATAGTAAGCACTTAATAAGTAAGTACTCTTGGGAAAGGAAACAGTATTGATGCAGGCAGACACGTGCCTTTNGTGCCTGTTACAGAGCTATGTAGCCAATACATTATTTAGTATACCATGCTGTATGACTGAATAAATAAATACTAGGCGCCTATAATAGATCCGAATTGCAAAATCTAATATGATAACGATTTTCCCACCACTAACAGAGCTCAGTAATTTATTACTACAATTTTGTGTCATGGATATGATTCATTCTCTTTTAGTGGATACCAACAAATTGCTTTACATTCCTGTAGTAATTTATTAGTCAAAGCTGAATGCCTGCTTTGTGTGATACTGAGATTCTTGAAAAAAAATATATCTATTTCATTTATATGTATTTTGGGAGGGGGAAAAATTAAATTTTTCAGCACATACTATTTTAAACAATCATCAGAAATGTTTAATTCAGCAGTCAAGAGGACAAGAACAGTTCTTGATCCAGTTGAATTTCAATGACATATCGAGCTGGAGCCAAACTGGATCCTCCCAACATTTGATACTGTACCTGTATGAACCCAAATACTCAGTCACTTTCCAGTTTCATCTGTAATATGATTTTTTTATTAGGCTAAGCTGCCTACTGTGTGTTTTGTGCTGGAAAAAGTTAAGCCACAGTATTAGAAAATGTTTAAATACATTGATCAGTATGTGTGCTGCACATCTTATCTGTTTAAAATAGACAAATAATGAAAAAAAAATTCATTTTGCTTCCCCTTTTGAATTTGCAGCTTAGTCATGGATTGCTGCCCACAATTTTATGGAGCCTAATCATGTAGTCCTTTTTTAATAGATTCCATTATTATCATTACAATACAACACCTAAAGTAAGTAAATTAATTCAGTGGAGTCTCTCTGGAGTTAAGTTTGCGTGTGTGCTGGAAAATTAAGTGTGGCAAATATAGTATTAATGGTTATTTTGTTAAACATTTTCTTAGAGTTTGCATGGACATTTTAAGAAGTAGGATTAATTTTTTGTATTTATTGCTAGGTCAAATACTTTTTGAAAATAGGATTAAATTAGTCATGCTTTATCTAACAACTACTCTTAACTAATTCTGCTTGTGCTAGTAAATAAAAGTGAA
>VZTT01013842.1:9146-21978 GCA_013400855.1 Buphagus erythrorhynchus | reverse complement strand
CAAATAAGATGGAAAAAATGCATTTGGAACTAGTGTAGGAAAATGGTTTATTACAGTAACTGTGTAATGATAAGGCTTGAGGAAAAACTGATATATATGGAAACTTGAGGGATTTGTTGAAATTTAATGGGTTCCAACTTGTCTTCCATTTGAAGTGCTTGTGTCTCACAATTGTTCCTGTAGATATTTTTACAAGAATGCTACAAGGATGATGACTTGGGGTTTATATCTACTGCATGCAGAATCAAGAAAAATCTGGAAAAAATGTTTTTTTTTTCCCTACAAATGCATGTTATTAAATATTTGACAGTTCTGTTCTTACATAAAGCATTTGATAGTTGGAAACCATTTTTGTGTTGTTGCTGTGGTTTGTATCTGGTGAGTTTCTAGACTTGGTAACATGGAGTTGTGTTGGAAGCTGTGACCTGGGTTAAAGCCCCCCAGAACAGCATCTCTTATATTTTGGGCCAGTTTGGTCAGAGGGTGCTGCTCTGAGACCATTGCATTTGGTAGCCAGAAGCTCATTAGTTCTCTCCTTTCTCTCACTTTGAGTGTGAAGATTTAGGTTTCTTACATTCCTGAGGCATAGTCCTGAAAGGTCCTCTCCTCAGAGGTAGCAAGAGAAGTTCAGTTTATCTTGTGAATTAGTGGATGAAATGTCAGGATGGGAGCTGGTCTCAGATACACTGCTCACTTGGGGAAGCAGCCCTGGGCTCAGACTGCATGCAGATATACAAATAAGTCACGATTTTAAAATGAGGACAGTAGTATGCCACTCATGATGCAAATGCAACAAGTAAACCCATGCCTTTCATCTGATTTTAGTGACCCTCTAAATTCACTCCTTATTAGATGACCTGAAATTTTGTCATGAGCAAATCGAAGTATGCAGATTTCATAACTTCAATTTATGCTGCAAATTTGCATACATATATATAAATGAACATTGCAAAACATGCATACAGATAGACAAATGCTGTCTCAGTATCTGCAGACCTCTGTTTGGATATTTTGGGATTATGTTGGATCACAAAATTAAATTGTTTTCATGCAACTCCATGTGTTTCTGTGGTGATGTTCAGAGCTAACTTAAGATTTTCATCTCCCTTCTATATGTGAGAGGGGGCAAGAATGGAAGCCAAATTTTATTTTCTTTGATATTTCACACATTATTTGTAAATTTTCTCTATTTGTAGTTAAAGTTCATGTCATTGCAGTGCCACCTCCAAAGACTGATATTAGTGACTTCTTGTAGAAAACCAGTTTTGTCCTTTGGTATCCCTATCCTATGAAACTATAAGTGAGTAAAAATCCCCAAATCCAACAAATTAGGTTACAAGTATGCATTTATATAGTCAGACAGAAGACCAATCTATTTAATAATTGATATAGGTGATTAATTAGTGTCAGACTGTGCTTCCTGTGCCTTCCATATATATATGACATCTTTCAGAGTGGTCATGGACTCTCCACGGAGGCCAGCAAGACAATAATCTTGTTAATATTTTCTTCTCTCAGATGTTGTACAAGTAAGAGGTAGAAGGAAATTTGCGTGTTTCTTTGATTAGTATAAAACTAGGTCGTCAGTGATGCCCTTGCATGCAAGAACTTTGATGTGTAAAAGCAAATTTACGTCCCCATATCACTTCAGTAAAGGCCTGTTACATAAAACCTCACAGAATTTCTGTCTGATTGGGGTTCCCAAAAACTGACTGAGTTCCTCTAAGGTTTTTCTGTGTTTCATGCTATTACAGCTGTGTTGCTTAATGAATACTGGGTGATGTCTCCTTCGAGGATCCATTTTTTTGATAAATTCTCCATAAAGCAATAGTACTCTTGTAAAGACTGTTAGCTGGTTGGCAAAGTTTGGCTTCCTCCCTCATGCAGCAGAATTTGGCTCAATATTGGTTTATGCTACCTAAACTACTCCCCAAAGGTTTTTAAGAGCTGCTGTACCAGAAATCTGCACTCTCTTTTGGATAATAAGAATTTAATACTTTGTGCATTAAGGGATGTGCGTGTCAAAATGTATTCATGTGAGAAGTTTGGATTGTCTGAAGAGCAATCCACTTCAATATTTACTTAAAGCAAAAGCAAACCTTGTTGATCAGTAAAATACAGAGGTCAGACAGTGAAGTAAAATTCCCCCCACCACCACCTCTTGTGCCAAAAGTTTAATTTTCTGCAAGTCTGTCTCTGAATGGGTATTACAAACCAAAATTTTTATTAACTGTATTGTAGATTGAGCTCCTAGGGTATTCTGAATTTCTTATAAGCAGATTTGAGGATAACTATTTTGATCTGTTACCGCCATGTTAGAGCTATTGGAAGGATTCATATGAGCAGCTAGTAAATTTTACTTGGGGTTTGTAAATGAAGTCCTGAAATCTTAGTGAATCACCCAGGAACTTGGACTTAAATGTGTATGTGTGATCAGACTGGATATAGCATGGGCTCAGGGAAACCTATTATTGTCCTCTGAGAAGCTAAACAAGATGAAGTCATGTGCAGGTCTGATCTCATTAGTTAACGTTGTTCCCGATCTCAATGTTGTTGACCTCTGAGGAGGCCCAAAAAAATAAAAGTGAATTGTCATGTCAATTCACAAATCAAGCTTATACTAATGTTTAACTTTCCTGGTAATATTCTTAGTTATTGTTATAAATGGAAAATGGTGTCTATTAAAGCAAATGGTTTAACAATTTGTAGCATCAACACCTGGTGGTTACAGTTGTAGAGAGAGCTACTTTGCAGCAGTGTAATAGGACTTGCTTTGTTTAGTTTTTAGCACAGCAAATATTTGTTTTGAAGAGGGAAATAGCCAGAATAGTGTTCTAGGATTAGTATTTTCTTAAAATGTGACATTTCCTATTACATTTTATATACTCTTGATATATTAAGTTGTTTGTGACAGACCACAGCAAGTTCACTGAAGGATTTCATCATGCAGATCTATGAGTTTTAAAGAAATAAGTATGAGTTTATTGAATATATAGGTGAGCTAAAGGAAGTAAAGCAAGAAGAATGCAATTTTCCTTGCCCCAGTGAATTTTTTGTTTTGACATCTCTACCTACAAATGTATCTTAAAAGAAAAAAAGAAAGGTAGTATGTCTAAAGCATAACCTACTGTAACAGAATATCCTTTTATTTCCTGATTCCTCTTTTCTGCTTATGTTTATTGCTCACTCTCTTATATTTATTTTCTCTTTTTTAATAACTTCAAAATACTAAAGAAGTTAATGTTTATGTTTTAATTTAATGGCCCTCTTTGAGGAAGGTACAACTTTTGTGTTAGAGGTTTTTTCCCTTTCATTTGCTAGTTTTACAGATCTGTAATATGATATTCCCTATATTTTGTGAATAGAAAATTCCCTATATTTTTCATAGAAAATCCTTTGACAAGGAGCAAAAGATAGGTTTTTCACCTTAAAGCTGTATTACTTTAGCAATAATTTCTTTTGTACAGAAGGAAGGAATGATACAACAATTTATATGGTGTATGGTCTCCACTTTGTTCCTCTGACTAATTCTAAATAAGAGATGTATTTACATCGAGTTTCTATATATCAGTTTTACATGTATCATAGTAGTAATAATTAGTATTTTATTCTGGTGCCCTTAAAAATATTCATAGTTTGTGGATACACTGCAGCACTATATAAAACTTTCTCAAGGTCTTAGTTGGACATGTAGTTTGAAAGTACAAAGAAATTTTGAGAAAAAATGTAACATAGATAAATGAAGTTAGGAGGTCAAGTGTATCCTCCTTATTTAGTGTGAAGAAACATCTTATAGGATGCTGGACTGCGGGTCTAATTTCTTTTTATTCTTAACGTTCACGTCAATAACTCATGTCAATGCTTTTAGTTGTCTGAACCATAATGCAAATTCTGTTAGATATTGCATCTATAGTCTTGCGCAACACTAGATTTTCTTTTTGTCCATGGAAATAATATACAGTGTCTTCATTAAATATGCTGGCAGCTCCTAAAATGATTAATTAGTCATGCCGTGGATTTGTAAGAAAGAGTAGTGCAAGTAAAAGAAGCTGTTAGATCAAAATCTTTGGGGAGAAGCGATAAAAGAAACTGTGTTGGTTATGAAGAGAGACCTACCTGGAAACTCCAGAGAAAGAATTCAGGGTGGATTGAGATCTCTATAGTGTTACGAGGAAAGATAAAATGCTCACAGAAATTCAGAGGTGGAGAATGGGGAGCATATACTGTTATCAGTGCAATAGCCTTAAATGCTTTTTTCTATAATTGGCAAGTTGTCATTGCTAGAAAAATAATTTTATTTCAGAATAAAGTTGTAAAAACCCCTTCGAATTGAGTGTTCACAAGCTCACTCATTTTGATTTAAATAGAAACATAAATGAACATGTAATAACATTATGTTTCAGGTTTTTAGTTTCAAAATATGATATTTAGAAGAACTGACGAAAGCACATAGGGAAGTTGATGAACAAATAAATTCAGGATTTTTTGAGAGGAACACCATTACCTTTATCATTGAAGAAGCTATCTGAAACTAGTGGCCAAAAAAAAAAAGAAAAAAAAAAAAGTAGGAGGTGTTTCCTCATTTAGCTGGACGAAATAGTCATTCTCCAGAAACTATTTACAATTAGGGAGTCTGTCTGTTGCATTCCTTCTAGGCTAATCAAAAAATAAATCCATTGAAAGATAGAATAGAAGCTGCTAAAAGCAGGGATTAGTTGCATATAGTAGGAGATGTTTTAAGAAGCAGTTTTTCAGCCAAAGGAACAAAGACACACAAGGAATGAGGTATGTCAAGGGTAGATTAACCAGCAATTTCATTATAGGCATTTAGGTATAGACTGAAAGGTGCATTAACCTTATTTCTGCTGTTGGTAGGGGTGATACTGACTATGGGAGCAAAGATGAGGCATAACAGGCACTTGGTGACTGCAGGACATATGTCAATGTCCACCAGCTGGAGTGATATGGAAGGTATGAAATAATTGCTGAAAATTTTCCCCTTCACATATATATTATGTGCAGTGGCAAGACTTTTTTCTTGACTTAGCATTGGTAAATACCTAGATAAAAATATTGCTGGAGAGAAAAATTAGAAATGTGGAAGTCAGTAAAAAGTTGCATGGAATTCCATATGGACTTGGCAGAAGCAGGTGTTAAACAAGCTCTACCTTTTAAAAAATAATCAGTGAAGAGTGTTTAATGCACAAAAATATGGCAGATATCAAGATGAGTTTAAATAAAGGACTTACAGTACCACATGAGAACTTATGAAACATGAACAGCAAAGAACTGAGATGAATGAGATATTGGGCAAGGGAGATACCAGTGCAGTGAAAGGAGCAGCACTGGATAGCTGGAATTTGCATCAAAGTTTTTTCGTCAAAGTTAGGTCTTCAAATCTGTTGTGGTTTAGTATTTCATTGTCAACACTGGCACAAAGTGTAGGAGTACGCAAAGGAATGAGTCAATGTTTTGGAGATATCTAGACTTCAGAGGAGGATTAGGTTTGCAGAAATGAGAAGAAGTTTAGCTTTACAGTGTGCAAGAAATCAGTGTGCAAGCATTGCTAGTGCTTGAGGACTTACTAAGATTATTTCTTTTGATTTGGGAATTCACTGTTTGTGAGAGAAATCTGGGTAACTGGCTGAGTGCAGAGTGACTACAAAGACTTGTAACAATGGTTTGAATGTAGGCAAAGGCCACTCGTAACACAGAACACATGCAAGGACAGATTTCCTCAGATGCAGAACATTCAAGGACAGAGATTTCCTCAGATGCAGGACATGCAAGGACAGAGATGTCCTCGGATGCAGACCAAGCCCAGTGTGTGCCTGGGAAGCCAGCGTGCTGGCAGAGGTGGAGTGTGCTGCTGTGCCTGCACTGAAGGCTGCCCAGTGCCATGGCTCTGGGCCCCGTATGCATCCAAGTCACCTGTCCCAGAGCCACCTGCTCTCACATCAGCAGCCCAGAGGGCACAGGGGATTGAGGCTGGGATGAGTCAGAATGACAAGTAGCTGCTGCTGGAGCAGGGGGAATTGTCTGTGAGGAAGGTAGGGTTTATACCTGAATGGACAGGTATGAGTGAGATGTGTAGGCTCCAGTGACACCTGTAAAATGAACCTTCTGCCACGTCTTGTCTGATCCCAAGCCTATACTTTATATGCTTGGTTCTTCCTTTTTGCCAAGGAAGTCTCTACATTCATACCAATAGTCCTTCTCCCAGAGATCACCAGACCCTGCAGCTTTCCTCTAGTCTCAGTTATCATTGTCATTGAAGATGATCAGAGGGCTGGAGGAGGACAGGCTGAGAGAGTTGGGGTTGTTCAGCCTGGAGAACAGAATTCTCTGGTAAGACCTTAGAGCAGTGTTCCAGTACTGGAAGTACTGGGGGCCTAAAAAATTCAGAGAGGGACATTTTACAAGGGCATGTCCTGACAGGACAAAGGAATAGCTTCAAATTAAAAGGGGGTGAGTTTTGATTAGATATTTGGAAAAAAAATTCTTTCCTATGAGAATGATGAGGCACTGGGGCAGGTTCCCTGAAGAAGCTGTGGGTTTACCATGCCTGAAAGTGTTCAAGGTCAGATTGGATTGGGCTTTGAGCAACCTGGTCTAGTGGGAGGTGTCCCTGTCCATAGCAGGAGAGTTGGAACTGGATGATTGCTTTGAGGGTCCCTTCTAACCTGAACTGTTCTATGATTCTGTGATCTTCACTATTCCAAAGACCTGTGATTCCTTCCAACCTTCTCTGTTTGTGCTTATGAAATTTCCATGACACCTGCCACTTCCTCATGACTGCAGAGCAGAGTTTTACTTACATGAGAGAATGTTTTGTTTGACATGGAAGGGGCAAAAAAGAAAATATTTTTTTTTTATTAAAAAAAAATACATTTTACTGCACAATTGAAGTGGTTAAATTTCATATGAATAACTGTGTAAATCTAATCACTCATTAGCAAAATAAGGTTCGCATTTGGCAAAAGGAAACATAAAAGAACTGATATTGTAGAGCTATTCTTCTTAAGCCTGGAAAGTCACAAAATGAATCTCTATATGTAGGCCAGGAACTGCACCAAATGCCAGGGAGGGAACAACTGTTTGAGTCAAAGGATAGTGGTGATATATACACAAGATAACCCACACATGGATAGTTATGGGCTGGAAAACAGAAAAAAAATTACTTCCAATTACAGGAGATTTTAGAGCAACAGTCCAAGACTGGTTTTCAGATTAAATTTGTTAAACTTATCTAAGAGCTTATATGATGTGGTTATGTGTGACAACAAGGGAGAAATATTTGGGAACCTAGAGACATCTTCCAATCTAATTGAGGAAGACTTCTTATAATACAGGAGACATTAATGATTTTGCAGAGTTAGTTCTCAGTCTCAAGTGCTTTCCTAAGAGTGAAATTTATGTTCTTTTTTGTATAGTTGAATTTCTTCTGAAATGTCATGTATTTTCCTAGGTTTTTCTTTACTTTCTGAATTACCATTTTGTGGTTTTTGAGAATACACTCACATATCTTTGTTTAAAATAAGAAAATTGATCTTCTAGCAGTCTATGATGAAGTATTTTATGAAAGATTAACATGCTTGAATTGTTGTATTGGAGAGAAATGAATGAAGGTAATGCTTCAGAGGAGGCAGAATGGACTAAGGGAGGGGAGAACACAAAGATCAGTGTGAGAGAAATCTCTGTTTTTGTAAACCAAGCTTCTGAATATTATGAGTTATCCGTAGATACCATACTTTGGGGATAAAAGTACACCGGCTTCATATATATATCCTACCCTCAATTTTAGGATTAAACATGTGCTAAATTTTTGTCTGCTTTGATCTCAGTGGGAGTCTTCCTTCTTCAGTGGAATCTGTTTTTGGGACTGTGATGTGAGAAACCACCTCATTTTAAAGCATACTCAGGAGATCAGTTTAAGCCAATTTAGTTCAGTGTCTGTAGGTATGATGTTTCAAATCCCTACATAGGGTTTGTCTCTGTAACATCTGTTTTTAGAGCCTGAATTCTATTACATTTCTAAACTCACTGAGTTAGAAATGTTTTATGCAATATTTTATCCCTGACTTACAGACTGTGAGCTGCAGTATCTGCAGTGAAATATCAACAATTTAACTAGGTTGTGCCAGTAGCTATTATTATAATCTTGGTCTGGGTTTCTAAGTAACTAAACTATGATATTCATACATTAAATGTATAATTTATAAGTAAATGTAGAAATAAAGTAGACTTTTAGGAGTTTATTAGCTTTAATTAGCTAACAAAAGGGTCTTTTTCCTTTTGGTATTTGTGTAAATTAATTTGCTATTGGATTCAATTAATCCAAACTGCTTATTGTTGATTATTTTGTATTTCTAAGGGCCAAATGTTGCAGTCTTTAGGGAAAACACTCATTCGCTTCACTTGGAGTTTTGGTTGGATGAATGCCATGAGATTTGCCCCTAAAAGCCATTGAATCTATACCTACACCAAACTTTAACAAGTATTTCTCTGTTGCATTAATGAGCTGCCTCTCTACACCCTGAGTGTATTCCCTTTGCAATCTTCCATTATGAACGTTCTTTGCTATGTTTCATTTGCTTTATTGTAATTCAGTTTTAATTTAACATTGGAGTGCAACATAGGAATAAATTTCACTTAGTCCCAGTATTCTGGCTCTTAGAGTTGGTCATGCTAACGTATTAGAACAACAGGTGAAGTTTTAGTGATGTTTTCTGCAATATACCTTCAAGCTTCTTGACTCAGGAAAACATCTGTGAGAAAAGTACCATATAACTAAAAAAGATTACTTTAAAAGGACGAGCTTAAAACCTCTCCAGGCTGTATTCCTTCTTTATGGAACCTCTCCTGCTTAGGAGCTGCAATGTGGCATTGTAACATTGCACCTCTAGTAATAGATAGACTTTGAGCCATGCCTCTTGGAAAACATTGCTTTTCCTCATGGGGAGATACAGCAAGAGTATACTTGAGTTCAGTCATGCACCTACTGCTGACCACACAGTCCCATACTCCTCCATGGGAGTAGGCCAGAGGCAGCTTATCTCAGGCATTGCTCACTTCTCATTTTTTGCTAAGAAGTTTTCACATTTCTTAATAAAAAGTTAATAATTGCATAATTGAGTGCCAGGGCTTCAGACGGACACACAATTTACGGTGAGCTTTCTTGCTCCTTACTTCTGAACAGCTTCATTTTTATTGTTGTCATCATCACTGCTTGCCTTACTTGAATCAAGATGCTTCTTGCCACCCCAAGGGTAAAATATGGAAAAGTCAGTGTTCTAGAAGAAGGAGCTGAGATATTTCAGGTTGGAGATCTGTTCTGAAAAGCCATCATTTCCTGCATTTGACAATCCCAATGTGCTTTCTCTTGCTTCTCCATTCTCTGTGCCTCATATGTTTCTCTATGCACTTAAACTGTGTGTTTTGCTTAAAACCTGCACATATCTAGCTTCTGTAACATTGATCCTGATGGGAAAAATTGCTTTGCTGTCCTTCAAATCCCTGGTTGTTGCATTTGTCACTTGTATTCCTTGATGAAGAGACATGTATGGTTCAGTTGTGTGGGACATAATCTGCTTCTATATGGAGTGTAGTCCAGTCCACTAGATGAAGCAGGCTTCTAAAAGAGAAGTAGATGAGATAATTGAATGCAATCAAACAGGCAAAAAATAGACATGAAAGATGCTGTCCTATTTTACTTCTATTTCTTTTTCCAAGCATTTAGAGCATAAACTACGTAATTCCTTCACAACAGTATCAGTTTCAGTAACTTACTGAAAAAATACAAATAAAATGTCAGTTCCCTTGGGAGCTATTAGCCTCTAGCAAATTCGTGATGCAGTGGAAATAAGAACATGCTGTGAAAGCTGGTACATGAAATGCATCAAACTAAAACATACGTGCTTTTGAGATTCAGAATCATATATTCCAAAGAAATATATATGATTTGGGAGGCAGCAGTGTTTTTAATTTATATTTATACATGCTTTGCTATTATTTATGCTGTCTTGCTCATGTTCATAACTTAACTGAATTTTTTTAGCATCAGAGAACTATAAGAAATCTTTAGTCATATCCATCTGGTATAGAGGTCCACGTCTGGCTATAGTGGACAGAATATCATGTGTTTGGCTGACCCTGGGAGTGGTGTTAAATATGAAGGCTATTCTGATAGATGTTAAGAGTCTCCAAGGGCCTGAAACATTCACTGTCTTCATATATTTTTAGATATTGTTTCCAAAGCTATACCAACATGGCTTCTTTCCTTGGAGAACTCAGTTTAACACATTTGATGGCACATGGTTTTGACAGCTTGCCAGTATGACTGATATAAACAATCTCTGACATAAATCTCATATCCAGAGTTCCTTTTGATTTGTAGATGTATTCTTTACAGGGATTTTTACTTTATATAAACGTATAAAGTGTGCATGCATTCTATAACATAGGATATAAAGCTTCAATAGCTCCTGTGCTGTGAAGTTCAGAGGTCAGACAGATCTAATTTAACAGTACTGCTAGGGCTTTTAAAAGCAGTTCTGAAGATGTGAATTATGTCAGATTATATGACTATATTAATCTTGCTATGGAGTCATAGTATTGTCAATTTATCTTGATGTTCCAAGTTCTTAACTTTCTTCCTTCAGAGTAGCATACAGAGGCTTATATTTAATGTCTGTTTGTTCCAGAAGAATCTGGCCTGCACAGCATGTGCTCAGCAAGCTTGAAGTGTGATTTATACTTTTCTTGATCCACCAGAAGCAAAGCTATAGATTTCACCTTAATGTGAGTGTAAAAAAAAAAAAAGTTGGTGACCCCCTTTTGCTTGAGGTTTTATGTCCTACTGAACATTTCTCCCACCCCTTGGGATTTCAAAGTAGACTTCTTGTGTGGTTAAAGTAGTTTCTCATCTCATTTTCACATCTGTTTTAGTTACCACTCTAATTTTAAGATCTGCTACTGAGGTGCAGATTTTCTTGACTTCCTTATAATAACCTGTAAATGCAGTAGTCAGTACTGTAGCCTTCCATTTTAAGAGCCTCCCACTGATGAAGCAAAGACACTGACACTCTGATGCTGCTGCTGTCTTTCGTGGCTGTGAGCTCCCTTGCTTTAGTTCTCTTATTTGTGCATTTTTCACACCTTGGTGAACAGCAGAAGCCAGTCAGAATAAGCCTTTTGGATAACACCCGATGTTAGAAGCCAACTCATTTGAATTTGGGGGATATTTTGCATTGCATGTTTTAATTTTCTGCTTAAAATAGTTTTCTGCTTAAAAGTGTCTGGAGGGAATTAGACGAGAAAAGAAGCAGGGAAAATCTCTGGGCTGAGACCAAAGGCAGAAAATTTTCTGTTGGAGAGGAACATTTTTCTGCAGCTGTGCAGCTGTGAGCCAGTGCAGCAGAGTAGCTGTCCTGACAGAACATGAACATGAACATGAAAGGTTTTGGTGTGTGATGCATCCTTCTGAGTCACGTTAGTCCAGTGCACACTGTTACTGCTGACATAATGCACAAGTGTTTCTTGTCCCCTTGTCCTGCCTGCTCAGTGTTTCTGGAGAGAATCTAAGGCCATTTGACTCATTGTGTTCCAGAACCAAGCTCCTGTCTGAGTGAGCATGTTGGATAAATAATATTCTCTGCATATCCTGAGAAAATGTGCTGTAATGCTTACTGAAACTCCATGAGGGATGCAATCATTTGATATGCAAAATATGTTGAAATCAATAGTAAGAGAGTGTATCCTGTTAAGTTCAGTCATTTTTAAATTAGACATTAAATACCAACACAGAGATTTTTTTTCTGGTTTATCTATTAAATTAATAGAAGGTAGATAACCAAATCCCTTTTATGGCTTTGAAAAACTGTTTTCACAGTGTCCTAGAAAAAAAAAGTTAGTTGCCCATGAAAGCCACTGGGTTCAATATTTGGTATTTCTATTTTGTAATGAGTGTGAAATGTAAGCTAATACAAGCAATAAAGAGCTGCTGGCATATAGAGCTTTATTTTTGTATGTTTGGTATTTTATTTAAAATTGTGTAAAACTTTTAAGAGGCGGTTGCAGAGCAATGAATNTTAAGAGGCGGTTGCAGAGCAATGAATGTTCCCAGAGACTTTTTATTTTGTCATTTTGATTGAAGTGTAGGTGTCCAAATTATACAATTTAAGGCACAAAGTCTGCTTCAGCATACTATAAATTCTGTTTTCCTGCTTTATGAATATTTTCAGATTTTTAAATAAATGTTAATCCTATAGAAGATGATGACTTCTAAACCAGATTGGTATCTGATTATCCTCCATGTAACATTTATCCCACTTAGCTAGGGGTTTGGCTATATGAAATATATCTTGGTAAATCCTGGAACATCTAGTATTTAAAGTGAGAAGCAATGTAGCTGAAGGATTTAATCTCCTTTGTGAAATTGTACAATTGTGTTAGTTATGTAGGTTTTCTAAAGCAAATTACGTGATAAATGATAAATACTGGTTTAGATCATCTTTGGAAAGAGACTGTTCTGCTAGCAGTCTAAGGTACTATGCTTTGGGGAGACTTGTCGTGTGGGTTGAAAGACTATTTCCTGCTGATGTTTGTGAGAACTGAGAATTTTTGGAACGTCCCATGAGGTGCTCAGCACTGTGTCACATCCCAAGTGAGTACACAACCCATAGATCCAAGGCCTTCATAACCTTCATAACCAAAACAGAGTGTATATTAATCTACAAATGGGATCAAATTAATTCTTTTCACATTTGTTTTGAATTAAACGTCAAATTCTGGCCACTGCTTTATAAGACTTTTTTGTTTTTCAAACTAGGAT
>VZTT01013835.1:1785-57467 GCA_013400855.1 Buphagus erythrorhynchus | reverse complement strand
TTCAATATTTCTGTAATACATATTCACACAGCAGCTTGTCCATCAAATTGATTTACAATACAGTAGAGTGTAAATAACCAAGTGATAATGTTCCATACTTAAGAAATACCCTGTCAAGGACCAATTCAAAGTCTCCCTGATGACAAAGGGAACATTTCTACTTTAACCATTGAACATTAAACTGATCTTAGTTTATTGTTCTGGTGAGAGACCTATAGCCAATGTGAAAAAGTACAGGTTTAGCCCTGAAAGTTACTTTATTTTAAGAGAGCTTCACACACAAAATTTACACAATTTTTTCCTTTAGGAATGTCCTGTTGATTAAAATGTACAAAGCCAACATTCAGCTGCTCAGTCCTGGTCCTGTATAGCAGAAAAGGACACAAAACTTTTCAGCAACGGATCATAGGATTGCAACCATAGTACAGAAAGACCTGTATGATGACAAGGATCTGAGGAACTACATGGATTTAACTGGCTAAATCTCCTGCTCCCAAACGAAATACGGTATAAGTCAGAGCAGGACAAGTTCATAGTCTCTGTTCATAAATCCAGGACATTTTATGGCTATTCACAGTCAATCTCAAAGAAAAGGAACTCACTTCTATTCACTTTTCCTTGAAGACTGTGTTATGAGATCATCTCAGATTTATGAGCTTGCAATTCTTCTGCCTCAGAATTGATTTACTCTGCTGCCTGACAACAACATTCACACAGTGTCACTGAACCAATATGTTGGACAGTTATACCCCAGAGTACTGAACTTTTGCTTGATCCCAAGGTTAATGAGCCCAATTTCTGGTGTTAGTTTGGACAAGGGTTTGTCCTACCCCCAGGCAGCTGAGAAGACCTTTGCATCAGGCTTCATTCAAGGAAGGACTTCAGCTAAGTTTTTGTTGTCAAATACTAGCCTCAGGCCTTGAAAACTTGGAAACCAACTCTCTGCCACTAATACCTCTGAATTATTACTCTTTAAACCTAATTATTAAGTATCTGGGGCATCCTCACTATTGCAAAAGGAAATTAAAATTGTTCTACATTTTTGAAAGGGTGAAGATGAAGTCATTCAGCACAGGATGTAAGAATATACCAGACAAAGAATGCATTTCTCCAGCTAGCAACTGACAATGCCAGTCTGCTGATTTTGAGACTGAGATTTTTATTCCATTTCTGATTATCTTTACCTGAGGATACTTGCAAAGATTGCTTTCTGTCCCGGTTAAAATGTAGAATTTGCATAGTCAAAGAAGTTGCTCTCATGGAGACTGTGCCCATTCAGAGTCAGATAGACAGGAACACTGCACACTGATGTCTTTGTGCACCCAAAGCAGCAGGTGTATTGAGACATTGTGTACCAAGGTCTTCACCTGCAGGCACCTTCTCCTGCTCAGTCCATCAGTCTGTGTGTGATAAGAAGGCAGTTAACATATCTTTACAAATTTGTTTCTGAAGAAAGAATCCCCAAGAAGTAATGTTAATCAACAAACTCAGGGTGATGCTCTGTAAGTCGATTCCCTCAACACCTTCCTCTGCTCCCTCATAGCTGTAAGTAACCACCAAGACAACCTCTCTAATAAGCACTGGCCTGAACCATTTATAATACTGTCCTAAGACAGTAATCCAACAAATTCCCAAAGTGACCTTTTCCGTTTCACATCTCTGTGTCATTTTTGCTGGGTAAGGTGGTTAATTCCTACACTACAACCCAGTTACAGAGAATAATGATCGCCTCTCTATATTGTATCAATCAGTTTAAATGCTGGAAAAGGTTGTAATTTCTGCTCACTGACCTTTTCTAGAAAAAGGATAATTTGTTCAGGGTTTTCTTATACAACCCAGAGTTTTTAGCATTCTCACTATTTTCTGAATGTTTCCTACGCATTCCCATTCTACTTTACAGATTGGTACCGGTACTCAGTTGAGGTCTCACCAGCACAGTAAAGAGACATTTATTTCCATGTGCTTTGCACATTACACTTTTTGTAATACATTCCCAGAAAGGATCCAGCTTATACTTCACTCCAACTCTCAAATGCTTTTTCACAGTACAGCTGCACTGGCAGATATTTCTCATTTGATAGCTGTCTTTTACTTTTTTCTTTCTTAACCACAGTTCTTTGCTCTTGCCTTGGTTGAACTCCCTCTTGTTGATTTTGGATCACTTCTCCAAAATATCTAGATTATTTTAAATTAAATCGGGTCCATCAAAGTACTTCCAATTCTTATCAAATTTGTTTATTTTAAGAAGATTATAAGCATTTGTCAGGTTCCATCTTCCGAGACATGAATGTCTATACTGAGTAAAACAGACAGACCTCCAGAAGACTCCACTTAAAATGCGCTGCTAATTTAAGATGGAATTATTCTTAACAGTTTTTGGAGCAAATTTAATGCAATTCACCCCACTCATCATTATTTCATATAGATCATTCCCTAACTTGCTTTTGCCAAACAGTCATGCTCAGGTCAAGATATATCACACCTTTTAATTCCCCTTAATCAGCCGTATAAATGTTTTAACATGACTTATTCTTGACTAATTCATATTAGCTGGCACATATCACCAAATTAGTGTCTGTGTGGGCCTTTAAACTGCTTTATTTAGGTATGGTGCTTAGGAACATGGTTTAGGGGTGCACTTGGTAGTGCCAACTTAATGGACCTCTTAGAGGTATTTTCCAATTTAAGTGATTCTGTGATTCACTAGATCCTCCTTTTTCTCCTCCTTAGTGACCTGTGCAATGTCCTTCACCTGCTCCCGGACCCCAGTGAGGAACTGAGAGCATCTACTTGCTCCATGTAACCTGCTCTGCTTGTCTCTTTCCATCTGGAGTCATGCAGCCTTTTCTTGATGCCTTTCTCAAACCTCACCACTCGGAACACAGTTTGTATGACAGCCTTTCTGTTCTTCCCTCTATGTACTTCACCCAAGGCCAACAACTAACCAGGGAACAGGGATCAATATTTGGGCAAGGACAAGTACACATTTGAGAACTTCACCTCAAATAGGTATTGGTGTAAGTACCATATTTTCTTCCATTCCTATTGTTTTCCAGCACCTTTTCCACACACATACAAAGGGCATGCTGCTTTCAGCAGTAATCTGGACACAGACTGATGAAGATGAATCTGTGGTACTCAGCTGTCAAAACACAGCTAAGGCAGAAAAAAATTCCCCAAATGTAGGTTTCCATGTAAATTCATGTAGGCACAAATGAAGTTGCATAGGATCATCTTTGAATTATTAGCCTGTATTGTAAGCTGAGAAATTTTAGCAATAGAGCCATGCCTTCTGTCTGGCCAAAATGCATCTGATATGACAAAGGAAGGACATTACTCGCACAGGGTATGTTAATAGAACTAGAATTTTCAGGCCAAGCCTATTATCTCTGCAGTTTTAAGACAGTCATTCTGTCAGTCTTTAAAAATTGTAAAATCTAATCTTCTTTAAATCATGCATTATGCAGTGGTTATATGAGATGTAAGCACCTAAAGTTTTTCTGATCAACAAGTCTTGAGGACTGGTACCAGTCAAACATTCTTTTTACAAAGGTTTTACATGGAAAAAAATAATGTTTTGACAAACCAGAACCTTTATGTAGGCACATATCACTTGCAGTGAAATTTTGTTTGGCAAAAAAGAGAAAAAGAAAAAGTCAGTCCTCTCGGGACATTCTGCCAATCAAGTTCTTTCAGTACTTTTCAAACCACTTCAAACCAGGTCTGAATTTTCAGCTTGAAATGGCATCTGGTTTTGCAATGTCATGGTATTAAAAAGCAAAAGTTACTCAAAGCATTTTAGTGTTACCATTAAACTGAAACACACAAGAAAATTTCCAAATATTTCTTAGCTATTTTTGTAGGAAACTGACAGTTTTAGTTAAAAATAAATTTCAGCGTTTTGCAAACTCCTGCAAAAAGGACAGTCTGGCTCTCTTCTACTCTTCAGTGGGAATGCTTCAAATAGCATTTCAGTGAAAATACATTAAAAAGACATTCATTAACTCTAAAGTTTCAATGTTCTCAGCTGAACAGTATCTTCTCATTTCTGATATGTCTATTGTGTCCCTCTCTACCTGCAATTTTGTTGTCACCTGTCAGTGACAACAAAAACTGACTTTGAGAGCTGGCCCTCAAAAGATCTTAGTTTTCAGTTGGGAATCTCAGAAGAAAAGAGAATTAGTTTTCCTTCATTTATGCTGAGTCAGACTCCATCTTCACACACCTAGGGCAACTAATTTCTAAAGATATTTTCATTCTCAAATTAAACTTATTTAATTTAATGCTATAATTAATATCCTTTGTTCTTTGAACTAGATTCCATCTTCAAACATCTTTTCTTCCTCTGAAGAGGACAGGGTTCTCAGCCACCAATGAAGAGAAGAGCTCTGAAAAAAATTACATAGGGATGGGTTTGTAACTCACAAAGGAGTAGAATATCTTATGTTTGCATGACATGCAGTCCAGATTTGTAGAAAATGCTTGGACAACGGCACAAAATACCTATTGGTACTTCATTTACACTTTGTTTGTTTGAGAAATTATTTTCAGGCTCATTCACCAACTGAACTTATTTACCAGTGTTTTGCAGTTCAAGCTAAATTTTCCAGAAGTTTGCTAGTAAATTTTTCCAACACAGACCTTATTCTTGTTACTTTAAATAGTTCTATTTTAAAGAAAGAACATTGCCTTTCATTCCCACAGAAAAGCTAAAATATAAAAATAAAATAAAATGCTGACTATCAGCTATTTTTAAAAAGCAGAGACTAAAGCACAACTTTGATTTCCTCTTTCAAGTGGGTGGAATTAATTTTTCATGGGAAATGTTTTCCATTCAGATACTAGCAAAATATATTTAATGCTATTGTAATTACAAATTGATTCATTTCCATCCTGCTCCTGTTGACACTCATTTAAGGAACCTGCACAGGAAAAATAATAAATGCAGTTTAAATAAGCTGCTACAGTTTAAGTCTGAATAAAAAATCAGACAGGTAACAAACACAACTAGCTGTTAAAGATAAAATATGCAATTACTGTAAACAACATTTTAGCAAGAAAATATTTCACCAAATTTATTTGATATTCCAGTGGCTGTTTAAACAACCTTTGCTGAGCACTGGGTTTTTTTTATTTCTACTCCAGTTATGGTTCTGGCTGCCAAAGGATGGTGAATCACCAACACTGAGTTCAGAAGTTCAGACTTCCCCAGTCAAGTGGCTTGCCCAAGCTGCTCACAGTACATCTGCTGTCAACAGCAGGGGCTCTACCAAACAAAGAGCAAGGTGGAATCATCACTTCTCTAGACTAGATGATCTTGGTTTTCCTGGACTAGATGATCTTTAGAGACCCTTTCCAATCCAAACCATTCTACAGCTCTTGAAGAAAGCAGCCAACACACAGGGTTTCCATCACAAGGGCAAAGCCTTTCAAAGCTGACTTTTGCTGCAATTGAGTGATGAGCCTTTGTCCTCTTCCTTTGTTTTGACAACGAGCACCTTACACAATCTTGCAAACATTGTCCAGTTTTATGTAACTGACCTAGAGGTGCTTAAAACACTGTAAATTCTAGAAACCTTGAACTTTAGGAAAGCATGACCAGCCATTCATGTTGTCACACTGTCTCCCTTGACTTTAATCACTACTGATTAAAATCAGTCACTGAAGACCTTCAGTGTCTATTTGCTTGTGTGAATGACTCTATTCACCAGTAACATGACAATCTCCCTCCACCACTCCTCTCCCAAAATAAAGCAGAATTAAAAGTCCTTATAAGATACTTCAGAAATAGCGAAGCCTTCCTTCCCTCTGTAAGAGCTGTCTTTGTCAAATCAATTCATAATGCTGTCCCTCTCTTGAGTTTCTCCAGCCTTTTACAGGCTTCTTGGCAGAATAGGCAGGTGCAGACATTTTCTTTTATTACAAAGTGGAGTAACATTGCCAGGAAATGGTAACAGATTCCCCTACTAGCTTATGGGATGGCACTGTAGCATCACAAAGGAAGGTGGGAAGGTTTTAGGGGCTTATAAGACGGCTGCTTAGAAACACATCGAGATCTACATTGACAAAAATATATCTAAAAAGTATCTTAAAAACTGGCAACAAAAACATACCCTCATAAGTATACTTCTCACTTTACAATCCACTTTCAACTCACTTTACAATTAATTTAAGTTTGCACCACTGTGATTGTGCAAGGAGGTGAGAAATCACACATGCATTACAAGCGTACACCCCTGGGCCCCTGGCTGCTGATGGGTGCCAGCCTTCTGGAGGATTTTTTGCCGTGTCTCTTGGGTGCTCAAGGGCATCTAAGGAAGCATTGCATACCCATGTCTGGGCACATGTCTCACATGTAGATATTTTACAACGTGCTGCACCATGTCACAGGATTTGGTTATTTAAGCACTAAGTATGTGTTTACAGCTGCTGACTTCATCAATGCCTTTCTAAAGGATTTAGATTTCGACATGTCTTGAAATGCCTGGCTGAGCTGAGGCTTGTAAGAACCATTTTATCAGGAAGTATCAACAGTAAGTTTGCTGAACTGTTTCAACAAAAACCAGCCATTTAAAAACCCTTTAGGCAAGTCAAGAATGCAGAGATAAGCTAACAGTCTGCTTTGGTGTCCATGCACACACTTCTTTCCACTCCTCCAGAGCCCCAGGACTCCTTCAGAGGAAGTCTGCAGCTCACAAAAACCACTTCCAGGCTAGACCTAAATAAGCAGCTAGTTCCACAGGCAATGTCCTGGCAGAGGTGCCTGCCCAGCACACACAGACAGCTGAGCTCTTGCCCAGGGACACAGGAAGGCATGGCAGCCTTCCCCAGCTATGGTGCCAGCATCCGGGGTCTTCCATCTTATCCTGGCATAACAGAGAGCATCTGCCATCATTGGATTTGCCTGTGTGTGACACAAGGCAGGGGAAAACACCATCATTAGGTATGTTTTCTACTCAAAAAAAGGTCTGTTCAGTTTCAAATATGCTCTAGTTATTCCTTTGAATGTCATTTCCATGTACTAAATACCATAAGACTATTTAGCAATGCTGAATGTTTTAAACCTTTGGCTCTGAGTTTACATGCTAATTTAACACATCAAAGCACATGTTTTCTCAGCAACTGCAAAGCTGTAAAATTACCTTTACAAATGTTGCTCATCTGTTTGAGGGCTGGCCCTGTTCCTTATTGCTTTGTTTTATTTCAGTGCTGCTGACAGCAACACCACATCAAATATTGGCCATTCCATCATCAGTCAATTCAGCTGTATAGCAAGAATTAATCCTGTTCTGGGAAGATTCAGCCAGCTAATATTGTCTGGGATTTTTTTCCCTTATAGATAGTCAAGAATCTGACATGTGGTGTGCTACTCTTGTCTCACTCCCAATAAGTTCAAGGTAGGGATTTCTTCTTGTTGTGTGATTTTTTTTTGTAATATATCTATGCTACAAATGGACTTCAGAGTTGCAAAAATTTATAAGTCAAGAGCTTTAAACTATAATAGATTTTTTTAAGAGAAGCGATGCCGGGAGCAGGATTTGTCTCACCCATCTCTAATTTCACAGGCAGAGAAAGGGACTTGATCAGAAACCCACAGACTTCCAGAAACAAACTACCAGAATGCTCCATACCAGCTTGTTGAGACCAAACATTAGGTAACATTTTCAGCTTTGCACAGGACTGGCTGCATATCACAATATCTGTCCCTGAATATGCAGAGGCACATAAGCCTTCAAGGCCTGAGAAGGAAAAGCAGGAGTTTAAACAGACTCTCCTCTCTTTCATTTTCATGTTGAAAATGTGTCTGTTTCTCCAGTTCAGGTGTTTATACACCTGCAGACATAACTTATAACACCAGGATGTATTATTTACTCATNTTTTTTTATTATTTAATTCTGACAATTCAAAATAAAGAATGTATTTCTCCTAAAGAGGTTTTTGCTATTTTTGGAAGTGAAAGTGTAAGGAAGATTCAAAAATTTAAAAGTACAATGTGCTCTTTAGGATAAAAATGAACTTGCTAGAAAAGTGCAAAACCCCAGCTCTAAAATAGATGCATAAGGGAGAAAATACCTTGCAGAAAAAGACCTGTGAAACTCTTTAGAGAATGTCAAATTCTCAAATTAAATTCTCTATAATCTAATCTATAAATTCAGAAGGTTTAACTATACTAACAGAGTTGGTCTCTTCCTTTTGTTATACTTACAACTGTGATACTTGTAAAATTCTCAAGTACTGTGAAAGCTGATTTGAGGCAATAATTTCATTAATTAACGATACAAATGCTCCCTGGTGAGATAATAAAAAAAATTGGAAATGTGCAACTTTGACTTCATCGTTAATAAAATCTTTTCATTCAATCTGGTCCAATACAAGGAATCACAGACTATAATTAAGCAAGATATTTGAATGTGTATGCCTAACTTGGAGATATGAATAGCTCTATTAGCTTCAAAGAAGCAACCTGGTTGAGGAAAGATATTAATTGACCTAAAGTTAGGCACATGATTGGGTGAATGAGGGCCATGGCAGATCAGATGATGTGTGGGTAATTTCAACTGCAGTAACAAACTTAAGCATGGATTAGCTCCAGACTAAGCTCCACACTATCCCAGCATGGTTTTTGAAGCTCCCAGATCTGAAACCACCATCTCTATTTCAGCACATGAAACAAAGCTGCCCCTCCAAGATTCAAGGAGCTCCAAGAAACTTCAGATTCAGATTCTGGATTTCTTGTGCCATCCTGTATGTTATTTGAGCTTTTAAAACTCTTATATAAGTCACAAGGCGTGTGACAGTGGTGGCCAGTGCTTGTAAGAGTAGTTGACAGATATTGAATCCCACTAAAGTGGAGTGGGGAGGCAAAGGGAAGGCCTTGTACAAACACACACCTTCTTTCCAGGATTAGCTCATTTAAGAGGCAGTATCCACTCTAAGGTTCAAAATGCCTCTTATCCAAATGGGGACAAAAATTACCAAATTCTGCCTCTGAATATCCTCTAGTAAAGATCTAGACCTAGGCCAGTGCATGTGGGGGAAAAACAAACTAAAACAAACCCAAACCCAGCCCACTGATCAACTGGCATTCATGGAAACAAGCCTATTTGTTTTCTTTCAGGGTCTGACCTCTCCTCTCCAAGAATACAGGTAAGCAGGGCTAGCCAAGCACATGACATAGATGCTTTGCCACAAGCAGCCTCTCTTTATTGGACTCCAGCCTGAAATGGTGCCATCATCTTTGATAAAATGCTTCATTTTTATGTAAATGAATTTGCTTGTATGACAGAAATATATGTAAATGCCAAAACTGAATCTAATTGTCTTAGAAAATAGGTCATTTATCTCCATTTTATCTTCTAGTTAATGGCATAAATCTTCAAATGTCACTTTCCTAACAGAAAACATCAGAAGCACTTTTGCAGTGCCAATTAGCCCTAGAAGGCCTTACCCTTGATCCAGTACAATGACAAACCATGCAAGGCAACTCTTCTGTCAGTGAAGAAATTCAGATTGGGTCTTGAAACATCTTGGCATCCACAGATTATTGCAGAGTCATTTGCATGGCTCACTGAGGTTTTAGGAAACAGAACAAGGTTTTTGTTGTCCTGTAGCTCTAATGTCTGTGAGGAATAAAGCTAGCAGTGGTGGAAGAAGAGCAATGATACACAACAGTCAGAAATCAAAACCAAACTCTGACATTTAGCCCCTGAAGCCAAAGAGAAAGGAATATTGTCAGTGCCCAAAAATAACTACCTTCCTAACCCTGGTGGTCTTAAAGAGAAAGGAAGAATTAGCTGTCTGTTGCTAATGTTAAAGACAATCCCAGCTATGACATGTTTCAATAAGAAAGTAAGACAAATGCTACTCCTTTGTCATGACTGAGTAGTAAAAACCCCTTTTAACTTAAGGGTGCTAAATAACTTCAATCAAAATAAAAGAAATATTTAATAGCATGAACAAATCATAGATAAATAATGGGACATCACAATCCTGAAATGATTTTCAGTAAATCTACAGCATGACAAGGAACAAGGTCCCCAGATCTGCTTCCCCCAGCATATATTTTATTCCAAATGGCATTGATGCCACAAATGGGTATTCGCTGGGATATTGGATGTGGAGTTTCTCAACAGTCATGTATCCTTCTTGTTAATTTTATTTTTGATCCTTGCAAGAGGTGAGATGCAGACATGAAGCAAGCACAGTTATGATTTAGTGCAAGGAGAGATACCCAGAAATCAGGGAGAAAAAAAGGAGGCAATTAGCAGGTTACAATGAGGAAAAGAGTAGTGAAAATTGTGGAGAAAGAGAAACAAAGGGCAGAAATCTGAGTGGTATTTGAGAGAAAACACTTTTCTAATTGGATGTGGAAAGAAACCATAAGTAAATGATAACAAGGGAGATTTTAAAATTTACATTGGCAGCTTGCATTGGCTGTTACATCTGTGAATTCCTGTGATTCAGGGAGGAATCTCGTGGAGGAGGTCCACTGGCTGAGAGAACACCATCCCTATCCTCTAGGTGGGCATAGTAGCAGCCCACTGCTCCAAGAGGATTTGTTAACGCTATGGATGGCTACACTAATGAAAAGCTTGTCTGGCAGTAGGAAAAGGAGTGATACTCTACCTCCCCCAGGACAGAGGAAGGTGGTAATTACTACAGCTAATGAGTCCTGGCTCTGATTTCAATGGCATGTCATTATGTTGGCATAAACCCCAAAATGAGATGCAAACAGAGGAGAAAAACATGAAGCAGGAATATCAGATCCAAGAAAATGGTTGTTGCATATAAAAATCAAGAAACGTAAGATTGCATTACCATTAACGTAATTAACATAAACAGCAGCACAGCCATGAACTAAGACAAATCCTCTAATCTAAACCTGTAGCTTTACAAGTGTGTCATGTAAGCAGGAGCAGTTAAGAGAAGTAAACAGTAAAGACAGTTTCCTAATGGAACTAACTGTGTAATTCACTTGAAGAGCTAATCACTGCACAGGAGATTATCTTCTCTACTGGATCTAAAGCCAGTAGAGCCCAGAATTCATCTTTCAAAGGGGAATATATCTTATTCCTCCAAACTGAGAGGGGAAAGTGATAATTTGGTTAGTCAGGTAATCAGCCAAGCAGAAAAGGTCTTTAGAGAGATATAAAAACCCAAACAAGCAGCGGTCCAGGACAGACCAAGTACAAGCAAGATTTATTCACTGAGTGCTCTGTCCAGGGATTGCTGCAGCATGGTATCCCACTCTACTTGCTCACATGAAGACTTCCACAACCATTTGGAATAAAATCTGACTTAAAGTCAGAATTAGCTCTTTGCATGTGTCTTGGACCAGGTTGGACGGGGCTTGAGCAACCTGTTCTAGTGGAACATGTCCCTGCCCATGGCAGGGGAGTTGAAACAAAATGACCTTTAAGGACTCTTCCAACCTAAATCATTCAATGATTCTATAGCTTTATGATTCAAGCTGATGCCTGACTTTTAAAGACAATGCAGTATATACTTGAAGAAGTATTTGGGCTGCAGGTTTTAGGAAAAAGAAATATAGAAAATATAACTTTCAGTAGTCCTACAACCATATTTCTTAAAGTAATTGAGAAGAGAGGAATAGTTTGGAGATACTAATGCTCCACCCAAAAGGCATTCCCTTCACAATGGATACATTTAGAGAGGTGCCAGATGAGGCTGAGTCAGCCTGTTCTGCCAAACCTGTAAATGAGCTCTTTCATGCAATGCAATTTTTACTTCAGTACATAATTCTGAATTGATGCAAAATGCACCTTCAAAATATCTCCTGTTAGCAGAAAGATTTTGACTATTTTTGTTGTGGTTTGAATTCTACATCTGCTTTATTTATTTCAGCTCATATTTGAATTTATTTAGGGTTTGGGTTTGTTTGTTTTATGTTTTTTAAATTTACAAACAAATCTGAGTGCTCTTGTTCTTTTCTTTCTGCTAACAGCCAGGAGAGAAAAAAAAAAGGCATGTTAAGGAAAACAATTTTTTTTTCAGTGGAATCAAATGAGTTTACTGGTAGGCTGTTATGAAGAGAAGAACTTAGTCCTGCAGTAATCATTGTTACTTCATTCAGCAGCCAGAGAATGGTGGAAATCCACAGGGTTAAAACTCATAAAAACCAAATAGACAAAAATTCAATCCAGTGTTCAAACTCCAGTCTTTTATTTAGCTACTTACCAGCTGCTCTAGGAGCTACCTGGAACATTCATTAGTGGAAAGAGCCTTGCTCTGAGAGTACTGCCTTTCAAAGGGAGCTCTGTGGGGCTGGTACAAAAGGTCCAGTGAGAATGAGTCTTCGTCTTACACTTTTTTAAACACAGGAAATGCTGTTCAAATGGAACTTACTGATATCCTTGGGATGTCTGGCCAATTGTGGTGTGTCCTATGGGCACAGAGGGGGAGCCACATGGAGAGCACTGGTCACCAGCAAACCAGGAAAGCTCCTTGCAGCCATCACTGAGACATTCTGCTGATGAGAAATGAAGGATGAAATTAAATTCTTTGCATTTAAATGTAAATTAAATGTAAATGTAAATTAAATGTACATTTAATTTACAATTAAATTCTTAAATTCTTCTTACTTTGAGGCCAGACAGCCCAGGTTCAAAGAACAGCATAGTCTCTGAGAGCAGGGTGCTTGTGGCAGCCAGTATCCTCACATGGGTTCTCGGAGTCTCCACCAGTCCCCAGTGCTGCCATCACTAGGATGTGAGCTGGCTGGTTTAAGGCTGCAAAAAGTTACCTGAAGCAGACACAGTCACAGGTTTTGCTCATGATGTCTCAGAGAGAAAGGGCAATTCTGAGGTAAAGAATTTTACCTATTTTATCTTTTTCCTAGTGTAGCCAGATTATGCTTAATCTGACCTGTGTACTCAGATATGGAGCTGTTCAGCAATTCCCTTCCAAAAGACAATTGCAGGCAATCTTGCTAACTAATTTCTTTTTTTATCAACCAGGTGGTTCTTAGGAGTAAGAAATTACCCACAGGGATGTCAGACTGAGACAGAAGTAGTCAGAAAACAGAAATAGAGAGGATCTTATGACATATTTTATGTTTTTTTCCACCACCCTTGGTAGAACATGTACTTCAACTTTGTAACCTCCCCTTTCACGCTGTTCATGGTTTGCTTCTATTTTATTGCTGCTCTGTTGGGGGATGCTTAAAAGTTCCTGCCAAGAGGGAAGACCTCTATAAAAAACATTGAGATACAAGCACTAAGGAATGTTTGGATAGATGAGAACCAGTAGTTAAAGGTCATCTCATCTATGAATAGGGGACCAGGGCACAAAAATTTCATGTTCTTGATGTTACAAATAAAGCCTCCAGCAGAACTGAAACAGAGTCCAAGGTCTTAAACCAAAGATTACCAGATTAATCACAACAGTGTCTTCTCTCTCACTGACAAATCCATCCTTTGAAACAGAGAAAAAATGATGTTGTTACTGCGGCAGATCCTGGGGCTTTATCCTCAAATCCCTTTCCAAAATGACTGCTGAAGCTGAAAGATCATGTCTAAAGAGTTGCAGAGAAACCTAAGCAGTTTATCAAATATTCAAAGCATCCACAGAGAGCCAAGGTTACATGTTTTTCTTGGTTTAAATCTCCCATTTCAAGATATTTTCAGGTGTAGGTTAAATAATATCAACCAAATACAACCTAAGCAGCACTAAGTGACCAAGTACAAACCATCAGCTGAAGTTGCATGCTCAGAGCAAGCTGCCCTCATTTCCCTTTGTATGAGGAAAAGGAAGAGGCACCTAATCCAAGAAGGCCAATGGCATCGTGGCCTGTATCAGCCACAGTGTGGCCAGCAGGACCAGGACAGGGATTGTGCTCCTGTGCTCAGCACTGGTGAGGCCACACCTTGAGTCCTGTGTTCAGTTCTGGGCCCCTCACTTCAAGGACTCTGAGGTGCTGGAGCAAGTCCAGAGAAGGGCAACGGAGCTGAGGAAGGGTCTGGAGCACAAGTGTGATGGGGAGCAGCTGAGGGAGCTGGGGGTGTTTAGCCTGGAGAAAAGGAGGCTCAGGGGAGTTCATATCCCTCTATAACTGCCCGAAAGTTGCAGCAGTGTGGAGCCAGGTGGGAGTTGGTCTCTCAAGTAACAAGCAACAAGACAAAAGGAAATGGTCAGAGGAGGTTTAGATTGGATATTAGGAAAATTTCTTCAGGGAAGGGTGGTCAGGCATTAGAACAGGCTAACCAGGGAAGTGGTTGAGTCACCATTCATAGAGGTATTTAAAAGACGTGTAGATGTGGCACTTACAGACCTGGATTAGCAGTGGACTTGGCAATGTTGGGTTAATGATTAGACATTATGATCTTGGACATCTATTCCAAGCTTAACAATTTGATGGTTGTGTGATAATCCCAAATAGCAGTCCTTCTGCTCCTGTTTCATAAGGATCATATTATGCTACTCAAAGCTTAGCTCGCCCTTCAACTGGTAACAATACTTCTCCAAAAACATAAAATCAAAGAATTGTGTAATGATTTGGGTTGTAAGGGACCTTAAGGACAGTCTAGTCCCAGCCCCTTCCTGCTGTGGACAAGGACATCTTCACTAGATCAGGCTGCTCAGAGATCCATCCAACCTGTCCTTAAACACTTCTAGGGATGGGGCATTCACAGCTTCTCTGAGCAGCCTGTGCCAGTGTCCATGTGGGGCTACAGTCACCCAAGCAAGGTTTCCAGCCCTGAAGTACTGTAATTATGTATTTTATTGTATATGCTATATTTTATTGTATATTACATATTTGTACTTTGATTATGTATTCAGCTAGAGTAGGTCTGTACAATGCTCAGGGGCCACCAAGAAGCCTCAGTAGTGTCCACAGACACCATCAGCAAAAGGCTTCCTCAGTCTGGGCATGAAGGATACATGGCTTTGGATTCAGGCAAAAAAATGTCGCCCAAGTCACACTTGGGGTGCCTAAGATTTTCAGGGAATTTTGTGCTTAGAAGGTTTGGTGGTGGGGTGAAGAGGCATCTTCCTTCCCCTGCAGTGCACTCAGCTTGTCCTAGTGCTGGCAGGGGGACTGTTCACTAACCACACAAGGTTACTGTGCTCTAAGCACCCTGTCTTTGGGGGCATAGGACAAGGAAATGCACAAAGCCTATTGCTTTGAGAGCAGCAGTAGCTAATTTTGGGCTTTTCCATCTCATATTTATATTCATTTTATGTCATTCTGAGCCCCAGGTGCTGAGTTACCTGGGCCATGGACATGAAGGTGATGGTCACATGTGCTGGCAGCTCAGGTACCCTTGATCCTCACAGCTGAAGGGTGCTGCCCACGCGTGCCAGCCAGCACAACAGTAGCTTAGCAACACTGCCTGCACCAAGGTGTGGACATACAAAGTCCTGCTTGTTTTTAACAAAGAGAAATAGCAGATAGAAATTGTCGTGGTGCAATTAATATACATCTGTCATTCCCCACCATTAATACCAGCCCTTTCAACCAAGAAATGATGGGAAGCGATTAAAACTCATATTTACATTTAAATAGAGAAAGCAAGAATGGCTTAGCTGGGTTAAAAGAAATCCATAAAGCATGCAAACACTGCCCACAGTAGTGTAATTATAATTAATCAATAAAAGCTGGTATAGACAAGGAGGCCCTTTATTGAAACTATGGCACTTCACAGATCTAGCATTCCCAGCTCAAAAACCCTCTCTAGTACCCAGCAGTATTTTACTATAGAATGTTGTTTATCTTGCAAGGCACTTGAAACAACATCCGTTGTCAAAAAGCAGGCTGGGAAAATTACAGAGATAGAAAATTGCTTTACTGCATTAGCACTCCACTGAACACTTTCCTTATTAAAGTAATTAAGACATTTTTGTCTTAAAGACGTTTAAGACAAAGAAATTTAAAGCCCTTGAGGTGTGCAAACTTCAAATGCACTTGACATCATTTTGGTGCACAATAGGATTTGATTAGTAGTTGCCACACGCAGACCCACTACAGAGTATGAACAACATTCATGATAACAAAAACCAAGAAAGGTAAGCTCTTGGCTTAAGTGGTGTTTTAAAATTCAAAAGAAAAAGAAATTGATTGAGAAATATTCTTCAGTGGATGCATCCTTGGAATTTAAACTGCAGCCATAATATATAATGGCAATTTTGAGTGGTGCTTGGCATGTTACAGTACAGTAAATGCTGTTAGTGTAGCTATAGCTGGAGAAGTGACCTACTTTGGAAAAGTTTTCACCTGGAAATTTTCTCTCTGGAATTGCTACCAAAGGGCAAAACAAAAATAACAATCAGCACCCCTGTCAGCTTTCTTGTTTACCTTGGGTAAAGTTATAGTCTCCTAGGTACTAAGTGTAGCAATTGGACCTGGAATTGGCCAAATTCTTGACAACATCACTTAAAATATTCAAATGTTTACTGCAGTTTTCACTTGCTGGTAGCTAGTTATTAAGTGTGTAATTATATCCCTTGGTTCAGTGAAGTGAGAGATAGTCATTCCAAGAAGACATTCAAACCACTCACCCGTGTAGTTGCTGCACGTAAAACCGCTCCCTTACCCAAAGTGGAGCAGCAGCTGTGAATTGATACAAATTGTTCAGAAAATGACCAGGTTCCTGCTAAAATTTAGCTCCAACGTTTGTCAGCAAAGTGAAAGGCAAGTGCATTTACAGCTCACATGCCACTCCAACTGTTTGCTTCTTCCTTTAACATCCTTTGTTCTTCCATGCCTTTTTGTGCTCCTGTAATTAGGTTTCAGCAATAATTAAAACCAAGGAAAGCAAGGGCTTAGAAAATTTCCTGCTTTAATTGTACTCCTGAAGCATATAAAAGTACTGCATTTCTTCTTTAGAAGGTATAATAAACACATAGTAATTGCTTACCGTATCATTTAACTATCCTAATTATTGCAATAAAAAAAAAAATAATCCTTTCTTTCCTAGAAAATAATTTGGTAAACTGAAAATGCTAGGAATGGGTTGTTATTTAGATCTACACTGATGAATCAGCCACAGTTGGGATTTTGATGTTCAGGTGTGCTCCCATCGGGAGATGTGGGCATCTCCAAACTCCATTTTGGAAACACAACACATAATAATGTAAATACAAGGACATATGCTAGCTATGAATACATAGAGATTTCCAAGGATACATATATATATTAAAGGATCTGGAAGGATCTCTCTCAGCTTCACATTGAGCCTGCTGGAGACTTCAGTTCAGGAAAGCACTTGAGCTCGTACGCTGAGGTATTGATTCAGCCACCTGCCTAACCAGGAGCTGAATTCAGCACTGCTCAGGAACACATCTAAAGTTCAACCCACACCCAAAATCTTGCCACAGCTGTGTTTTCCATGCTGGCATCATACTGGGAGATTATCTGGGCTCTGGCAGGGCACTGATGAACTGTGAAGCACAAACTGATCCCCAAAGCCTGGCAACAAGTTTACTTGGACAAGGGGCATGGAAATGCCTGCTGGATGTGCATTTAAGAAACAGAGCTCTTTCACTAACAGGCATAGAAAATGCTGATGAATGTTTTTCTAAGTGTGATTTTAAAATACCTTTTAAAAGGAGGATATACTTTTTTGAAGTTAATTATACGTATAAAATACAGAAATATAAGAAATTTATCCTTTTCAATGGGATGGAGACACTGTATTTTATTGTAGCTAGAAGTATTATCCTGTAAAAAAGGAAGATTAATATTTTGCTGAATGTTAAGAAGTAGTAAATGCATTAAACATTCAGAGCATTAAAAATAAAAAGTAAAGATCAATAAATTTCAAAATTAAAAGCCTGAAAATTTGGTTTCTCTTTGTCCAGATTACATTTTTCTGGTGCTTTGTTGCAAGCTCCAACTTTTGCAGCAACTAATTAGAATTGCTCCTCTCACACTATCTGTGGTCTGAGTTCAAAGCCCCTAGAACTCATGAGTCTCCACATTATGGTCTATACTGCAATAAAAGAAACCCCAGCTTCCTCCTCATACAGGTGAGTTTGTCAAAGTCAGCCCAGTTGGCTACCCCAGAGTTCTTGTCATCATACTCGACTGCTTTCTATACCAAATTATATCCAATTTATAAAGCTATACATCATTATAGCACTTTATCTGCTAGCAAGGCCAGATGAAACACATTTCTCCTTAAAGAGGGTGCTTACCTTGAAACAAATTTTGAAGAAGGAGCCTGTCATAGCAAAAAACTATCAAGGATTTTATGGGAGACATCCTATCTGCACACAAAGAATAGAAATGGTTATATTATTACTGTTGCTTTCCCCCCTCCACAAAATTGCTTAAGACTTCTGCTGAACACTTTTACAGGAGAGGGGAGGAGGCAGCTCTACTCCCATATGACTGAAATTATGTCATTACATTGAGATGGGCTTCTTAATACCTACCCACCTCCAGGTTCTTTTCCATTGTTTTCCTTCTGCCGACAAAGAAACAAGTCACCTATACCCTCTTTCAGGCTGTTTATCTAATTTATCCTCATCTTCCCACTATTCAAGTCCAGGCTGCCTCCAGTCCTCGAGGTGAGGCAAAGTCAGGTGTTTTTCCAGGCATAGGGCAATAAATTCAAATGAAGAAAGAGGCCATTATAACTATTGCTTTCTAAAGTGCTCTCTCCTCCTTTTTCCCCTTGAAAATTTATGAACACAACATCCACTAAGAATTACATTCACTGCTGGCTAACTCAAACCTGCAATGTGTTATTTTTAATGTAACTGGATTTTTTTTTCTAATCTAGCTTTGAAGCTAGCCCTCTTTTTGAGTAGGAAAATGGACTTGATTCCTCCTAAAGCCACTTTCCACCTGAGGTATTCTGCATTTCTGTTTGTGTTAGTGCTAGTCTTGCTGAAGCCAGTGACTGTATTTCAGATATGCCTTTTTGTTGGATCAATTACATAGACAAAGGTGTTCATTCTAAGCAGGTCTGCATTAAGAAGAGCTGAGAAGAGGACAACATTGAACAGCTGCAGCAACTTGCAAGTATTTGTGCTAAACCTGTGTCAAGAAAGATAACATGCAATCTCCAAAGTGGGACTGTTATGAAATCTTTTCCAACCCAGTTAGCCTCTGGTTTAAATTCTTTTTGTTATAGCACAATTACATTTCATCCATGGCGCTTTCCTTTTATGCTTTTTGGTCTTCATGAAAAAATTAGACACCAAGCTCAGACATAAACTTTATGATGAAGCAAAGCACTTTCCTCTCAAATTGTTCACAATAAAATAACAATACAGATGTTGCAGCATATAATGAGATGGGAAACAAGATGATATGTGTCCCTTATGAAATGTCTGGTCTCAGTCCTCTTTAATAACTCTTGGCTGGGCTGCATGGTTTATGGTAGAAAACACCATCCTGCCAGCTGGTGCTTTGCACTCCATTCAGAGGCCCAGGCTCTCCTGTTAAACTAAGTGTTCCCTCATCTTTGTCTTCCTTGTCTCTCCACATATATCCTTACTCTAAATCTTTAGAAAGTGCAGTGCCCAGCGTGCTTTGGCACAGCTGTCCTAAGGCAGAGAGAGAGGTGTTTTGTAAAGTATGCAGGCATCTCTGTGAGAAATGTGACACAGCTCGTGTGTTCCCCCACTGACAGACATCATCTGTCATTCAGCTGCAAAAAGCACCAGCAGTAGCTGGAAGGGGGAGAGCTGATGGACTGCACGTGTTAGAAAGAGCATGCACCTGATGGTTCCTGCATTGAGTTCTTTCTCAACTTGGAAAATTCCATTCCTTGAAACAGTGGACTGGCAGGTTTTGAAGTCTTTTGTGCATACAGTTTCTTTTCTGATGTGCCAGCGTTCTTTCAAACCCACACTTGAAGCCTTAAATGAAAAGTGCTTTGTGTTGGAAACCCCAAATGTGAGAAATGAAAAGTTCATCAGACTCCCTCCCCTCCCTGCTTTAGTTATGCCCTTGGCTGTAAATGATGGCAGAGGAGTCCAGGATTTCAAAAGCAAAAAGTTTCAAATACAATTCTGCTGCTTTTCTTATCATGCAACTCTGCAAAAATATCAGATGGGAAGCAAGCCAGTAAATTGCTTTCCTGCTGTAGGTACAAGGAAGAGGGGAGAGCAGATTGACAGCAAGCATCACTATTTGTGTCACCAAACAACCTCTGCATGAGATGCAGTCTTCACACCTGCTCCTACCCTGATAGTTCAGGATTTCTCCTGATTAGGAGGTTCACAATTATTTTGTGATACAAAAACAGATCAGTGCATTGATACAGACTGATCATANGGAAGAAGCAGAAAGGGGGAGGATGTTTGGATTGATGGCATTTTACTTTCCCAAGTCACTGTTACACATGATGGAGCTCTGCTTTCCTAGAAATGGCAGAACACCTGCCTGCCCATGGGAAGTGGTGAATAAATTCCCTGCTTTGCTTTGCTTGCACTTGTCAGTTTTGCTTTACCTGTTAAACTGTCTTTATTTCAACCCACAGGTTTCCAGGCTTTTACTCTTCCAATTCTCTTTCCCAGCCCACCAGGGGAGGTGTGAGCAAGCAGCAGCGTGGTGCTTAGATGCCAGCCAGGGTTGAAATCATGGCAGGAGAACCAAAACCTTTCCCTCATCCTTCAGGATGTCATCTCCAGCAGCACTCACAGGCTCTGCACTTCCATAGTGCTAAGAGGCAAAGGTTGTCCAAAGACAGAGGGCTCTTATTGTACCCTTGGAGAGGCCATAGGGCTGTGAGAGGTTTCAAAATACAACACATACTATGTTCTGTTTACTCAAAACTAAATTATCCTTTCCTGTAAGGATGTAAAACCCTTGGGGAAAAAGCAAAACAACAAAAAAACCAACCTTTTGCAGTCTAAAAACTTTTCCCACACACATATTTACATGTTTATAGACAAATTCATCTGTTCACACCATAAAAGTAATTATAAACTTCGGGTGAAAACACAAAGTACTGGGTATCCTGTTGTAATTTAATATAATTTAATACTGTTGTATTAAATTCCTTCACTCCTCTACTCCTCCTGGAGGAAGCTTGTGGACTATTCTTTGAGGTTTCAGTATGGCATATACAACACCATGGTGTTTCTGCTTTCCCCTTTCAAGTTCCCAGGAAATAACCTACAGTTTTAATACATCCAAAAAGCTTGGGAGAAGGCAAAACAGATGGAATGGGATTAGGATTGTTTATGAAATGAAGTGCTCAAAGATAAACCCTTGGCAAGGCAGAGCAATTTATGCTATTTATTGGGTGAGTAAACTTAAAATTAAATGCTAGTTAAGTCCCAATTCACAGAATGGTCTTTCACAGAAATGTCAGCAAATATATTCATGCCAGGTTTTTAGCAGTCGATTTAAACTACACCACAGAGCAAGGGACATTTTAAGAGTTACTCTGAGTAATGTCATGCCTTTTACCTCATACTTTCACCTAAGCTATTTCATTTGTGAGTTGATGGCATGAGATAATAGAAAACATGCAATATAAATCTTGCAATGTGTGCACTTGATGCCTTCTGAATGTGAACGTCACTGAAATTTGCAAAGTAGACAAATGCTTTAAATAAAAGTGTGAAGGTCGAAAAAGGCCATAGAAGCAGAGCAACAACTTCAGTTGCTTCCCAGACCCTGAGACAGAAATGGCTAAGGCTGTAAAAATGTATTTGCAGTTAGTGCTGATTATACAGTAGGACAAACAACCCTGTAGAATCTGTTTGTGTCAATAAAAAAGTGTCACTTCAGGGGAGGTCAGATCCTTGTGCTATTTCTAACACTGCATATTCCTGAGTCATCTTCTCTGCTGTCCTGTCCTTCTCATTTGCCCCTTAAAAGCTCTTAATAGCTTTGCAGAATGCATTTCTTTCATCCAGTAAGAGGCTCTGCCATGTCTACCTGGGCATCAGCACTTGTTTCTCAATTCTGATGATTTTAGCAGTCCTCTTACTTGCATTTTATTCCTGCTTCCAGCTGCCTTGCTCCAGCCTATGCTGGCATGGGGTGAGGCTGAACATAGTCTAATGTGCTTCATTAGAGACTCAGCCCTCCTACTTTGCACCGTGTTCAGCAGCTATCTATATTACTTTAGGGCTTACATTTTAGATTTTAGTCACTTCTGTGATGTCTAGATAACAATACTTTAAATTTATTCTCAATAGCATTTTGAGTCAAAAACACTTCATCTCAAGTACAGCTGTCATTAGTTGCCTATGCTATGCAACAGCTTCAAATTATTTCAGCGAGCAGGGAGAAATAAATGGAGCTATCTAATCAATATAGCAGGCTGGACATGAAGTACCTATCCTTTATTGAAGCTTCTTTGCTGACAGTCAGTGTTTTATTAATCTTAATGCTGAGAACTGGGGTAAGTTGAAAGAAAGTAATTACTGACATTCACTACACTTAGCCAGGAAAGTATTTCCTTACTGGGAGTTCTGCAGGAATATAGACACAATTTGAGGAGCAAAGGGTCATCAGCAAAAAGTGTTGTTCATTTTAAAAATAAACAAAAATAACAGAGATGAAAACCAACATCAGGCTGCAAATAACCATGGAGAACACAGCCCATGCTTGGTGACTGTGTACAGCCAGATCGCTGTTTCCATCCATACACAGCTCCTCATCTGGGAAATATTCTCAGGATCACATCATGCAGGTGAAGAGAAAAATCCCAGGTGCTCAGATGTGTGACTTTTAGCCAGGTGTTATGTCAGTGCAATTTTCTCTGGAAAGGTATGGAACCACCACCCCCAGAGGTGGGCAATCCTAGGAGTAAGTATTTGTACAGCAGTAATTGCCAAGCTTATGTCTGAAAGTAAGAAGGCTTTGCATCACTTTTCTCCTTCTTCTCAGCAGTGCAAAAGCAGAATTAGATCCTTATCCTGACATTTCAGCCCGTAGAAACACAGCCCACTCTGTTGTGGCTCAGCCTTGAACACGATGTCTCTCATAACAACGTGGAGGGATTGCTGTGTGTGGGTACAGAACATAATAATTCTGTAAAGTATCTGTTTGCAGATCAAATCACACTGTGATTTGTTCCTCCAGAGTATTAGTCTAGAATGGTGTAACAGAAATGCTTCCAAAATAACCAGTTACCTGCCACAGTCATTTGCACATGTAGCTCAGACCCAGGGTTAAGAAAAAGCTGAAGCCTGCCTGACCAGTGGTATCTTTGCCATAAAAAAATAAGATTAGGTTGTCTATGAAACAGTATCATAAACAGATACAATCACTGCTGTCACAGCACCCTGCCTCTGGCACTGTCTGTTTGGGATATTTGGCTTTTTTTCCTAGTGTTTCAGGGTGCTGGTACCAGACAACACCTTTCCCATCTGAGTGCAGGCTGAGCTTGCACTGGTTATGAATGTATGGGGGTGGAATAAATCAAATGCCTTAAAAACTGCCTGAACTGCCTTCAGTGGTGTTTGTCTCATGCCTTTACAAATGACCTGTTTTACTTTCATATCACTGATTTTCCAGAGAAGCTGGAAGTCAGCTGGGAGAGGAAGGAAGGGCCCATCTTTGCACATCTGTAAGCACAAAGAAGCACTGGTGCCCATTCCTCTTCATAGCAAAGCCTGTGGTACTCCAATAAACTATGACTGATGACAGCTTGAACAGAAAAGGCACTGGATGACTCACATTCCAAGGATCTTGAAAGTTTCCTTTTTGTGTGGATGTGTAACAACAAAATGTTATCCAAGTGCTTGTTTCTCTGATAGTACCAAAGGCCACAGCTTGGTGATCACCTAGATATCTAGGACTGGGAACCAGCTGATTTTGCAGAATTCAGTCCTAGCACCATGGCTGTCTCTGCCACACAGGCAAGGCTGGGAAAAAAGGAACAAGATCATCAAAACTTAGACAAGCTCACCTTTATTCCATTTTACTGGGGAGTTCATGTTTAAGCATTTGAATCGAATGGACCTCTTGTTCCAGTCCCTTGTGATCAGGCAGCACCTTGAATGACTAAGACATTGGAAAGATTTCCACCACACTGCAGCCAGCAGGATTCATAGAATCATAACATAATTTGGGTTGTAAAAGACCTTTAAGAACATCAAGTTAACCTAACACTGCCAAGTCCATCACTAACCATGTCCCCACATCTTTATTCATCCAGAAAGCAGGGGTTCCATCTACACCAATCATCTACATTTATCTAGACAGCAGGTTCTCATCTCATAACCTAGGACAGATGGAATGTCTTCTCTCTGAAATTGCTCATCCCTGCCTTGGATTATGGAGGAGACTGAGAAAAGTGGTAAAATGCAGCTGCCTGACCCTTATATAGAGCTGGCCAGCAAACTCTGGTCTTTACTTAAGTAGCTGAATGTTTCCTCAGCTGAATGTTCCACTCTTCCTGGCCATTCTATTTATTGCCAGCCATATACAGGAGCACAGCTCGAGCTGCTGCAAACTGAGAAATATATGCTCATGCTGTGGGGTAGGACAGGGAGAGAGGAGGTTTGTTGCTGTGTTGGAAATAGAGTTATGAATGTTGATAAAAGCAAATTGAACATTATCTTTGGCAAAAAGGTCTTATTCAGTGTCCTGCTTCTCCTTCCAAAGGGTGATAAATAAACTTGAGGGCTGTGTTGAAGGCAGACTCACAAAGCCATACCCACAAGGAGCTCAGTCCTGCAGTACAGTGCCATACAGCTCTGTTTTGGAAAGCCCAGTTCCTACCTTGTCTGTCTGTACACAGGGCTAGGAAAATTCCTTCTCCATGGGATGCTGAAGACACAATTTTTTTCCTCTCCCTGCTCCAGCTCTCCACATGCTCCCACTCACATTTCACACATTGTCTCACCATCTCTTCTCCATCTCACTGCTGCTGGCTCTCTCAGACCATTTCTAGTTTGCTGCCTGGTCACACCTGTAGGAAGAAGGAGTTAGGCTCTGCATTAGCACTTCCTGGGGCCAGATCTATGTGTCACCATGGGTGTGAAGTTCCTCTTAGTTAGGATAGCACATCTGTGATCCTGGAAGGATGAGAACAGCAGCAAAGACAATTGTCAGGCCTGCAACCCCATCCTTATGTCTGTAGCCTTCTGGACGCCAGAAGCCCAACCCCGGAGCTGATCAGTATTCCCTTTACCCATTGCCTAATTCCACAAGCTTCAAAGAGTAACAAACCTCTCTCTCACTTCTGCTGTGTTAATAATTCTGTTTCTCCATATGCTGAATGTTTCACACCCATTCTGGGATCCAGGAACTAAGAAATGTTACACATATATAAAATTTCAGCCAAAAAAAGTTGGCATGCCACAGAAGCCAGAGCACAAAAGTGCCCTGCTTTGACTGTTGTGGAAGCCAGGAAGGAAATATGAAATTAATACTAAACTTTCCAAAGTCCCACATGGCACAAAGTGAGCCAGTTGCCCTACAGGACAGCAAAGCTAAATTTAATTGCAAATTACATTACTTTCTAGAGGAGAATGCAATGATACTTCACAGTGTCCACTGAATAAAACTGCCTGGAACACCCAACCTGATGCTTCATTCCAGCGTCAAATGTTGCAGTTGAACTGGATTCCTTGTTGCAAAACATTCTAAGTCACAGGATTTACCAACTTCCATCTTATTTTCCTTGTTTCAGTGAGAGTGCAAGGTGCAAGTTCAGTCCAGCAAGCCCTTAAGTCTTCTCAAGTAGGAGGCTAATGGAAAGGCATGAGGTTCTTTAGAGGGCAATTCAGACCTCCACTGAAGTGAACCACCATCCCTAGAGGAGAAGAAACAGAATAAGATTTCATAAAAATTCCTGTGACAGATTAGGAGCTACTGTCTGGAAATGATCTAACAAATTCACCGCCAAGAATTGTTGTCAGCATAAAATAGAAATGTGATAATAAGAAAAGCTACAATAGCATGTTTATGTTTATTTCTTACATCCCCACTTTCTGATTTTGTTTTGTATTCTAAGTCATTCTTCTTTCTCTTACCCTCTTCCCCTCCTTTCTGACACTCCTTTATTTCTGTCACCAGATGCCTCTCCAATTTCTCATGTTCTCAGGCATGCCTCTCTCCTCCCCTCCTTTTTCTTTTTGTTGTGAAAGTTGAGGGTCTCAGCCTGGTTTAGTGCACCTCTTCCTTAACAGTGGTTGTTGGAGCAGTTTGTGGAAATGTGCACTGGAGAATGCACAGTCCCCTCTCATAAAGCCTTCCATGTAGAGTCACAGGTAGAGTAGCAGGATGAGGGGTGAGAAAATTTTCTGCACAGCCATTGTCCCTAATGTGCAGAAATTCCAGAGCTGATCTCCACAACAATTCTTTTCATACACAAAAAGAATGAGGCACCTACACAGAGAGTACCAAAAGAAATCTAGAGAAATTAAATTTTTCTATCATCCCATGAGGTCCAAGGCAGGGGACAAGACTCTTAGGATTTTTTTCCCACATTCCTGCCATCATGTTGAAACCAACAGCCCTCCTCACGGACAGTAGCAGGGGCCATTGTTATATCCACTCACTGCCATTCACTCTCAGGCATGAGCCCACCACAGTGCAGGACAAGTCAGCTTCTACATCTTCCTCTCATTCATGTACCACTTTTCTCATCTTCCTACTCAGACCATCACACTCAAAGACTTCCTGCCATGGCATTACAGGCATGCATTTATGCAGGATACAGAGTACCAGCATACAGTGAATCCAGCTCTACTATTCATCACCAACAACTGGCCACTCTATGGGGATAGCACCATTCTGGCAGGCCTTGGACTTGTGTCAATGCCATCAGCCCTTGTTTCTCTGTGACCTGTAAAACTAAATCAGATAGGAAAGATCTTCAGCCTGAGGAATTCACAGACCACTTCAAGAAGTTGAAGGCAAAACAAAGCATCCGAGCGACAGTGCAGCAGTGCCGTGGAAAACAACAATTCTCATTTCAGTAAGTGGGTTTTGATACACACAGGCATCCTGGCAGCAGGTAAATCACACCAAAGGAACTGGGACTGGAAAGTGCTCTCACCACTGTAAACAGATGAGACCACACCACAGAGAATTAAGAGAAGCAAGGCAGAAAGGCTGGTCATGTCAATGGTAAAAATGGACAGGAGTCAGGAGGAATAGGAAGAGGATGGAGAAGATAGGGAAAGGCCTATTGGTGGTGAAGCTCTCAAAAGTGTGGCTTTCAAGGTCTGCAAGGAAGAGGAACTTTAGACAGGAAAAAGGGTCCATCCACAACATCACTGTGTGTTTGTGTTAATAGTTACTGCATCACCTCACACACAGTGGTATGACCTTAATTAGTACCCAGGTGCTACTGCTTCCAGTGGGAAGGGAAAAGAGGATTACTTTCACTTGCCTCACAATGAGAGAGCCACTGTGTTTGCCAGATGGATCAACACTTCTCTCTGCCCTCAGCTCATAACAAGCCCATCCCAGGAACAGGGCACATAATCTCTCCTGGCAGTGTCCATGAACTCACCAAGAGACCCTGCAGTTCCCAGCAGCTTTGTGCCCCACGTTCCTCAGGAAACTCCTTAATCCAAGGAGGCAGGATCCAGAGGACAGAAAGCAGAGGACAGGAGGCAGCACATCACACACAGACACAGCACACCCATGGATGTGCCTCAGCAAGGAAAACTGTTAGTCTGGGGAAGCATTGGCTGAGCTGGGTCCTTGCTGCCTCCACTGCAAAGCCTTACCATAGCATCTGCTGAGGCTAAAATCATCATGGAAATGGCCAAAACAGAAAAGTTGGTGGAGTTAGCAAGGGATCATCTATCAGTACACATTAAAAATGAATAATCAGCAAAAAAGGTTCTCTGTTCCAATGAGAAGATAATGATGGATGGTCAGATAAAAAATGAGTAAGAAGACAGAAAAGAGATTTTCAGTCCCTCCTGCAGCTCAGCAGTCATAAGTCTTCCATTAATTTTAGTTACAGAGAGATGATGTATTAATTAGGTTTTGCCCAAGGCATGTCACTTTAATTAAATATCTATTCAAACTAGGAAAACAGGAAAATGGTTTATTTTCTTTCCTAATTCCTCATCAAGAGCTTAATATTTTCTTACATAATTTCAAAGAATAACAAAAAACTTCTATAAGAAGTGAAGTCTGAAATCCTTAATGAGGCACAGAAATTAAATCAAAGCACAGAGTTGTAGAATATACAGTTTACAAAGATTGGTCACATATTTAATTGAGAAACTATCAGCTTGTTTAAATAGTTGTATATTTTATATGTGACGTGAGCTGAAATCCCTCACAGTATTTGAAATATCACAGTGCTTTCTGTGAGCCTGCAATTGCAGAATTGCATAATGACTTGTGCCATATAAATGCTTCCAAGAGGATCTGACCTGCCTCAAAATAATGAGACAGCCTGCCAGGTAGAAGCAGAGTTCAGATTGCTGGGATATGACAGCTCCTTCATTCCTACTGCTCTTGGCTATAAAACACGGAAATACAAAAACAGTGAGATGAACCATTTCACATCTGAGTTGTAGGTGCTTGAACTAGCCCCCCAAAACAGATGCCAGAATTCCCTGCCTAGAGCATAGAGAAGGTGTCCTCAAAAGTCTTCAGAGGAAGAGGATGCTGCCTGCACACATCTGTCTTATCACTGACATCAGAGAGAGGGAATATCCCTGTGGAGATCCTCAAATAAAAATATTATTTGACCTTTGGGGCTTCCCCAATCACTTTACAAGAGTACTTTGCTATCATCCCTGTTCAGCAGAGAGCAGAGTGTCTCTGCACAAGCAGCCTGCCCAGAAATGCTGTTCCTGCCTCCCTTGCCCTATATACTATGACATACTGTTAATCACCCAGAAATTATCTACAAGAGGAAGAGAGGAGGGCTCCTATTTAGAGGAATATAGTTGCAACTGAGGTAATATATATACAAGGTGCCCAAAAGCCAGACTGCCTTATGAGCTGTTCATGGTGGGGGGAAACCTGTAAAATAATAAAACTATTTAAGGTGAAGTGGTGAAGTCCTGAATCTGTACTTTTACAGAAACTTTCAGTTCACTTTTAACAGATTCCCACCAGCAGGAACATGAAAAAACTTTAAATAGAAAATAAATGTGCTTTCTAGCTGTTCTGTTCTCAGGGGAAAAAAAAGGAGGGACAAAAAAAGAAAAAACATACATTAAATATAGAAAAATTACTGTCACTGGTTAGAATAAAACTCTTCAGAATGAAAGCTGAAGAGGGCCTATCCAAGAAGTCTGGTTACAATGCCTGTGATAAATTGCATCTTTTCATACTTTGCATTTTGTTGTCCAGCATCATTCATTTGGTCCTTGTGATTCATGCCTTTCAAAAAGCAGTTTGATTATTTGTATTTATTCCTTAGTAGGGGTCTTCAGTAAAGTTCATGGAAAATAAACTAATATAGTGATCTGATCTCTTTGGATAACTTAATCAAATCTGGTTTTGAAAGCTGTGTGTGAAAAAAACTGGCACCTCAAGGCTTATAAAGAAGATTAATACATTTTCCACAACACATCAACCACTGACACTTTTCCCATGCATTTATCAGAAGGGAAGCTGCATAAAATCTTGTTGCTTGTCAGTCTTATTAAGCCAGCTAACAAAGAAAGTCACTTGCCAGCAAAGCAGTTGAGCTCTAAAATGCTGCATATCTTTCTCCAGCCATTGCAGTATTGTGAATTTGCGTGGGAGGTTTCCTCCTGAAGAATTTTATATATATATATACACACACATATATATATGTATGCTTGTTCTCAATAGGACTGGCCATATGCTATTGNCTGTTTTACACTGATTGGGGCTCATAAACCAAGCTATGGATTTTCTCATTTCCCTTGCAGAAAATTCAGTGAGCATGGCAAGAGGCAATGCTGTAAATTTTTGGGCAAGTCATGAGAGGAGAGGAGAGGAGAGGAGAGGAGTTTTCTCAGAGAAGGTTTGGAACCTGCTGGAGGGACTTCTTAGGGGGCACCTGAGAGAAGAGGGCTTGTGGCCTGTCCTTCAGGCAGTGAGCCAGGGAGGATGCACACATATGCAGTGACACTAGGGATATTCCAAAGCAGATAAGGTTAGGTACCAATAAAAGGACCTGCAGGGCTCCTCACAGAAAACTGGTGAAGGGCTGTTGTGGGAAGGGGTGAGGTGGTGTGTGACAAGCAGAAAATGAAGAGCTCTCAGACAACCAAAGATGGCAGAACAAGGGATATTTGGTCTGCTGTATGGTACCCAGGTAAAATGACTGGCAGTAAAACATGGCCATCTACTAGCATAAAACCAGATACAAAGCACAGATGACGAAAAAGATTAATTAGTATTTATGTATGCATCCTGAAGTGCCACTTTCTAAAATCTCTTGGTTGCATATATGCCTGCAGATGCAATAAATCACTGGAGTTAGAAGAGATGGTGCCTACCTGGGATCACAGTGGGAACTCATGCCTACGTGGCTTTGCCCAAAGCAACTCAGTTTCAAAAAACTGCTGTAAAACCACCATGGCTTTCCTGCAAGAGTGCTGTCTTGACCCTTTTCTGCAAAAGTGTTGTTTTGACCAGACATCTTTTCAGAAGTAGAAAGGACCTGGCCATCATGACAGGATGTCAGCTAATGCAAATCCAGATCTGTTCTGCACAGCAAGGTCAACCCTGAGGCTGAAAATCAGCACCAACAGCTGCACTCAGCTTCAGAGAGAATTTACTCACCTATTCACAAAATCACTATGTTTGTCCTCAGGTATAATAGTGTAGGTGAACAATGTCACTGAAAACCTGACATGAGACATCATAAGCACTTGAAATGGAGCCATCTCTGAGTGAAAAGAAATTATTAGGCATTTTCATTTTAATCACTTTAATCTTTGAACCTCAGCAGATGTGGTGAGAAAAGGATAAATTGAATGTTGGGAGGTTTTCTTTTTCAAACCTGATTGATCAAAAAGTGTGGAATTGTCTTACATGGAGTTTTTTCATTCTTTTTTGTTCTAAAAGGAACATCCTTAGGAAACAACTCTCTTGGCAATGACTGGGTACAAGGAATTGCATGGTTAGGGATGTAATTGTGCTCTCTGAAAAAGTTACAGGACAGAGAGAGAGAAATAACTCTTTTCTTTTGCTTAGAATATCTATTTTTAAAATTATCTACTACCTATAATGAAACATCCTTAATACAGGCTAGCACAAGAGTCCCAGATATAACAGTGCTTACCTCTTAAGTTACTCAAACCAGGAATGCTTCCTACTGAATGGAATATAGGATTGTGCAAAAGATTTTGTCAGATATTTGCAGAATTGTTAGGGTCATACATTTGGACATGACCTCATTACATAGACATCTAAAAGTTATGGTAAGAAATAGATTCCTTGCTATAAACCACAAAATGCTTCAAAACTGCTTTTTTTACTGGGCATTGCTGATGGCTATATCTAATCAAAGCTGCTTCTCCTCACCAGATGTACAAGAATCCTTCACTTCAGATGTATTATTTGTAAAGCATTAAGGATCCAGAATTAGATCAGCTGTTCTTGAAACAGGTACCATCTATACCTTTACCAGTAAGACACAGTTTTCCCTCCATTTGCCTTCCACCTCTGAACACTCTATATGGAAGTAAAACAAGCAAAATACCTGACACAGCCTGCAGCATTTTTCCTCTAGTAACTCAGAGGACAGGAGTTTTACCATAGAGAGGTGCAAAACTTTCAAGAGCATGTAATTATCATGGCTATTTCAGTTCTTTGTGGCCAACTCCCAATATTTCTTACAACTCTGATTCAAACATTTTACCTTAGAAATCAGCCCCTCCAGCGGGTCACAAATAGGAAGCCTAACTCACGCAATGGAAATAGCTGCTGAATGGCAATTGCTGCTGTCCCATGTGCTTGTCCACACTCATGCAGGGGAGATGACCAGTCTTGACCTTAACAAAAACTTCCTTTTGAAAAATAATCAGTGAGGGGAGAAAATCAAGAGCAAGATAAATTGTGCCTAATATGAAAGTGCTGACCTTGCTTTGAGAAGTAGGCTGCACTAAAGAACTCCAGAAGTCACTTCTAGCCTGCAACATCCATGATCCTGTGCACAGCTCCTAGTGATACCTCTGCTCAACTCTCATGGATACCAGACACAAAATCAAGGAAATTCACCTCAAATCAGCTCAGAACAACAACTCTTGCTAGTCACAGGGTTTGCCAATGCAAATGAAGAACTAGAGGGAAATGGATGAGGCTAATTAAGCCAAGCTATGGGGAAGGACCTGGAGCTTTCATTGCTTGGAACACATTTCCAAGGGTTAGGTCATCTTGCAGCATGAGTCCCCTGACTGGCAAAAGGGTCAGAGGACAGACAGAAGACTGCCCTAGACTTCAAGACTGCCCTAGTGCTTCAAACTCTAACACTGGTTAAACTCTTACACCCACCTCTAGGTTTCCTAGTGAAGGCAGGTGCTTTGTCTTAATTTGGCACTGCTTAGTGATCTGCAGTGCTGACCCTGCTGAAAAGGGAGCTGCATTTCAGCTACAACTAGCTTATAAGAGAGAAAATAATAAAGCTACCTTTATTTGAACACAAAACATCTTCCTGAACAAAAAAAAATGATTCCACAAAATTGGCATGGCTTACTTTCACACTGCTCTTCTACTTCAAGCTCTGTTGTACTTGTTAAAGTTTGATCCAGTGGAGAGCAAATGTGTGTTTTAAGTGAGGTGGAAATTAAAGTAATGATTCTTACATAGAAAGTGGCTTCTGATTTTGTTCCAGGCAATGTGGAGAAAGATGAACACCTCTTGAATACTGTTGTTGAGAAAGCTTTCAAAAGGAAATAATTGAAAATAATTGTTGTGATTTAATATTCCATCTGGCAATTAAGTACCAAGCAGGCACTCGTCATTCCCTCCATACCCTTCCCTCTGCTGGAGAGGAGAATCTGAAAGAAAAGGTAAACCATGTGGGTTGTGATGAGAACAATAACTGAATTAAAAACTGAAACTAAATATAGTAATTATAATAATAATTGTAATGATGAGGAAAAAGAGAGAGATTAACAGAAGCAAAACAAGTAATGCACAATACAATTTCTTACCACCCACTGACCAATTCCCCAAACTGAGCCTGGCCCCAAACAGTGATCAAAACCCTTGAGGTAACGCTCCCAATATGTACACTGGACATGCTGTTCTGTGGCATGGAATATCCCTTTTGTCAGTTCAGGTCACCTGTGCTGGTGAGTTCTGAACACTGGGAGTGCTCCCTCCCAACTTCTTTTGCAGTTCCTCACTGGCAGAGCATGAGACACTGAAAAGTCTTTGACTTAGGATAAGCACTACTTAGCAACAGCCAAAACATCAGTGTGTTATTAACATTATTCTCATACTGAATCAAAATCACAGCACTGCAGCAGGTCCTAAGAAGAAAATGAACTCTGGCCAATCCCAAACCTGGATAACAATCTAGCTGGTCTTGCTCACGTATGCCACAGGTGGCCTGAGAAAAACTGTTGTATTCTTTTCTTGGAAATATTTCTATTGGACCTAGAATAGCTTTTTTAAAAAATCAAAATTTTAATTACTTCTCTTATTTTAGTATATCTATCTTTGTGCCTGTAAGGGGCAGATGCTTTATGCTCTGCTGTGCCAGGGAATGCAGAAAGGACACATGAGCAGGTTTCAGGAAGAATGAAAACAAACACCCAAGGCTGGGGCCCATGGAGCAATGCAGGTGCCATGTGTCTGCTGAGTGAGGGACTGATTTGCAATTCTGTAAGCCTTCCCAAAAATATGTTAAAAGGGCAGCACAGAAGAATAGAAAAATTTTAAGAAAAACTGAGATGTCATAAAAATATATGCATGTTGGATTTCTCTTTTTTTTTCCTAATTCTCTTCCCATTCCCACCTTGCCAAGGAACTGAGCAGCTGCCAATAACTAAAAGTTAAAGGTGTAAACTAAAGGGTTATCTCAAGAACACAGCTGCAGTGGGAAGTGTGTTACACTTGCAAAATGCTTGAGGAATACCAGTTTAGACCATCAAACTCATTTGGATGCACACTTAGAAGCAGTGATGAATGCATCAACCTATATGCTTTGTCACCACAGGCAACAGAAAGAAAGTTGGAGAAAGGTTTAGGTCTTGTATTTTCTTAGTTGCCTTGATTACTGTTATTCTTCTGGGTTATTATTAGAGTTATGTTAGGAAAATCCAATTTAAGTGTGGGTTGCCTAGACAGTCCAATCTGCCCTTGAATTGGTCTGGCAGCAATCAGAGTTCACCTGTTACTAGTGAAGTGGACACCCCATGAAGAGTCTCTTTGTATCTTTTTCCAGATTCTTTCTGAAAAGATGTTGATTTCAGTATAGCACCTGGGATTCCAGTGTGTACCTGACAGATCAGGCACTGGTAGGGACATGTCCCAATCTGCTGGTGATGTCAAGGATGACTCAAATTCCCATCCCTCTGCTTACCTATGGAACATGATTGCTTAGAGCCAGCCTGTTTCTTTCCTAGAATAAATTGAAACAAATTCTTAAAGTGCTCATTTGTTATTAGTAGTAATATTCACTATTCTGAGTACTCTAGTAACGTTTGAAAAAAGCACTAAAACTAGAAAGAAAACTTGTAATTTCTAAACTAATCAAACTATGTCAGCATGTCCTATAGAGCATAATTTTAAAATGACAGCAGTCTGTAAGGGCAGGGCATAGGGCCTTGTGGACTCCTCCACCACATCCCTATTCAGGGACAAATCCTTATAACTGCAACAATGTCCTTTTTTTTCAACTTTTGCAAAAGACATTCTGTAAAAGAAGTTCATTTCCTTCTCTCTTCAGCAGTTTCAGAGTGAATTGTAGCATAGTGCAGCTTTATAGGACAGCAATTTCAGTGAGAAGTGTACAACAGATGGAAACCATGAGCTCCTTCCTCTTTTAATATCCTTGTTTGGAGAATCAAGAGTCTTGCTTAAAATACAAAGAAAACTATAATCCAGAAGAAAGTAGTCTTGTGCCATCAGGGTGACTGGAAAAATGAAAGAGTAGCAAAATTCACCATGGAAAAGAAATATAAAGTGTTTTTATAAGAAAGAAAAGAAAGAAAGAAGGAAGGAAGGAAGGAAGGAAGGAAGGAAGGAAGGAAGAAAGAAAGAAAGAAAGAAAGAAAGAAAGAAAGAACGAAAGAAAGAACCCACCAAACAAACCCTTCTGAACAGTTTAACAGTTTTAGTAGGGGAAAAAGACTTCAGATGTAGATACTCCAAAAAAACCCACAAGACAAATATACAGCCATGTGTCAGTCTGTTGTAACCATAAGAACCTAGATGAAGTCAACACAAAGTAAATAAACCCATAAACTCACTTCAGGACACACTTCACTTTCTCAAGAACCTGTTGCTGCCCTAAGGGAGAACAGCTAGGGAACACACAGCAGCATCCTGGGAAAGATGCAGCAGATAACAGAGGAAAGTGTAGGATGCATTTTACCCCTCCTGTTTGCCTTTGTTGTGTTAGTATTAAATAATGAAATTTTATGGATTTTTTCACCATTTTTTCACCTCTCTCACCACACACACTGGAAGGTGTTCAGCTTATGAACAGCAAGTCAACATGTTGATCTCTTCCTGTTGCACAGAGCTCAGCCCCTGACACACAATGCAGTGCTTAAGCCCTGCCCTGGCCATCAAGATATTTATATGGATCCATCATTATCACATTCATTGGTTCACACAAAGCCCCTTTGTGTCAAGGGATCATTTTCCCATTTCAAAGGTGAGAGGAAAAGCCACAAATCAAGACACCAAGGGACATTTGCAAATTTTAAGTCTTCACATTGAGAGACCCAAAGTCAGACCTTTGAGCAGTTGGTATTAAATAGCAATTTACATGCACAACCTGAAAAAAAATCTCCTCCTAGCCAAAGTTTTGGCTCTTAGCATGCTGGCTCTGACCCACAGTTCAGCTATCTAGAAAATAAAGAGCATAAGAACGGGGAAACTTGACTGAAAAACATTCACGTGTTGCACCTATGGCAGAGGCAGGGCCAAGATGCAGCTCTCCAAGGAAGCACTGGGGTGGTTGCTGCATGCTTCCTGTTTTGCCAATTGCACATCAGCCAACCTTTCCCACAAAATGCAGTTTATAATGCCAACCTTATGGTCTTTTCAGAAAGTATTGCAGAGATTTTGTCTTCAAGGTTTTATATGAGAAATCCTAGAAAGTATGTATAAAGCATTCCCTGCTGACTTTCACTGAATGCAAATACAGAGTTGCCTGGTAGAATTAAACTCTTAATACACAGATAAAATGAAAATGGGGAAACATTTCTCCTAATATTCAGAGAATATGGAAATAACTTGGAATAATTCTACCTGGGTCCCTCACAGAGCGTTAGTCTCTGCCACTGTTACACACACAGGTGGTATTTTTTTTCTGTGGCAGATATAAACATCTGTCTTTCAGCGGTTGCTGCTCAGGTCTCACCATGAGATGATGTTCCCTGTTTAGAGATGGAAAGGATCCTAATGTCCATCCTGAAGACACTTTAAAGGCCTTTCAGCAAACAGATATTTGGCACCTCTGCATCCAGCATCTACCAGTGCTTGAGCTAAAAGAAACACGGCAAGTGATCCCACTTCTCCAATAACACAAAATTTTACTCTTGCTTTTGAAACTGCAGAAGAGTGGAGGCTTTGCCTGGACCTCAGTGTATTTTTAAGTCGTGCAGATATCCTGGGATTTTTGTGCTGTAGTCGTTGGCTTCTTTGCTCATCCATTTGTGTGAATAATACATGAATGAAGGACACTAGAGGCTGCTTGTGCTGTAATGAAAATATGTCCATTATAGCTTGCTGATTGATTCTTGAACTCCAGCCTGACAACCCAAACAAACAGGATAAACAGAGCAAAAACAAAACCAAAGCTGATCAGTTGGCACTCCTCCACTGCCAGCTTCCCCAAAAGAGTGCTGACATGTATTATTGCTGCACGTCTCTCTCCAAGCCCAAATCCAAAGTTATTATGTAGAATATGGAATGCTTCCAGTGATGGCTTATTATTCACAGACTTTACTACTGAATAGCATCCTCAAATGCCATTGTATGAACTTTGCATCCAAAAGTATCTAATTATTCAGTCCAACGGCCCACTCAAGCACATAGCAACCTCTCTTCCAGTGTTTGCAACAAGAGAGACACAGGAGAGTTACTTTGAACTGTCAGCCTTGGATTTCCATGGCTACTTTAAAGTCCTAATGTGAAAGCAGGGAACTGTATAATACATAGCCATGAGCTGTCTCCATTTGGAATTTTCTCCTGAGGACACTACTCAGAAAACAATGAAAAAGACAGAGCAGCTGCTGTTGCAAAAACTCATCTCCAGGCTGGACGAAGAAGGTGCTGATCTCCCTCACCCTCCCACAAAAGAATGAACAAAAAGAAGCTGGGAGTGCTCAGTTCCTTTGATGAGCCACCTGCACCATGGGTTTTTGTCAAAAAGAAAAAGAAGACCTACTTCCTAGTGATGTGATTTTTCTAACTACTCCACACTATTGTGTCCTTTGGCATGTTTGGTATCCAAAGCTGCATGTTGTAAATCAAGTCATGCTACATGGCCAGTAAATCAACAATGTCACTCTGATTAATGGGTCAGCGAGCCCACACAGCATGCTGTAAACTAAATCTAGGTTTATAATCTTTTTTGATTGCAATTGTGTCTTATGTCTCTGTTATGAAGATATGGATGTGCAAACCTTGATCTTCATGCAAACTTTGAAGGTCAAGCAGAGGATGCTGATAAGCCATCCTCACTACAGAAGTGAGGCATTAACTACACTCACCTACCAATGTTAAATTTTCTGCCTGTGAAAATCAGACCAGGGTATGACTGCATGGTGTAGCACTTATTCCCTGTATTACCCACAGCCTGGCTGCTGCTTTTCAGTCAGATATTCTTGCCACAGGATGTTCCTGGTGTTCTTTGCTTAGAGGGTGCTCAGTACCTTAGGAGGACAAGAGTTGTCCTCCCTGTACATGGGAGATTTGAGCAACCAGCAAAGGCCACAGGAGCTGCAAATGCGGGAGAACCTCCCAGTTCCTCCTTCTTCCTGACCCCACCAGGCACCTGTGCCAGAATCAAGGCTTCCAAGCAGCTGTCAGCAGCATCTTCCTCCTGTGGAAGTGTCCAGCTTATGGTCAGTCAAGGCAACAGCTCCTGCTCAGGCCCACAGCAGCTCCTGAGCCAAGCCCTCATTCCAGCAGTGCACTGTGTGTCACATTTTGTGGCTTAGTCATCCTGTTCTACCCCTCTAGAACTGAGAGACGTCAGGTTCTGGGTTAAATATCCTGATGGAGGTAGATGTTGAAGAAGGTCTGCTCTTGGCTGATAACACAGTAGCTCTCCTGAAGGCAGCTTCTGTCTCCTGCTCTCTTGAAATCTTTTTATAGTTGCAATGGTACCAAAGTGCAGGCTTTGTAGCCAACTTTTCCATGGGGTAAATGGATAGCCCTGAGTGGATGATTTTGTCAGTTGCCACTGTCTGAAAGTTTTAGCAAAAATTAGAAAGGTTCAAGTCTTCACAGGTTGAAGAGGATGTAGAAAATGTCTCTTATTTCCTGACCAAGAACTCAAATAAATTTTACTAATACAATATTTTCTCATAACCTCTCTTCTAAAGAGTAGAAGAGAAGGCCCGGATTTATGCACATCAAAGAACAGGTACAAATACTGCAGTAGCAGGTAGAGAGTTATTTCAGGAATAGCTTCAGTTCTTTTTCATTTCCCCACTCAGACTGATGAAGGATGCTAATCCCACTCTGAGGCACACAGTTCTCCCTCCTTCACTGGTTAGGTGCCACTCAGCCTTGTGAATTCCTCTCCTGGAGACATCAGTTCTGTTCTGGGCACTGCAGCACTTGAATATCACACCATGGAAGTCCGCTTTTCACACCTTTCTTCAGACAGCCACAGGAAGAGAGTTTTAGTTTTGATGCTAAAGATGATCTAAAGTCTTCTGGCTTGAAGAATGTTGGCAAGGTCTACCAACCTTCATGCTAGAGAGACACCAGAATAGAATATAAAAATTCATGAAGTGGCTGAGAAATATAAAAGACTGCTTTAAAAGGAAATAAAGAAGCTGGTCTAGAAGAATACCGCGAGCTCTTCTGGGTAAGTAGGTTCTTGCTGACTTTTTTGGAAAAATGCACATTTTAAACATTATTTCCAGCTATCAGGAAAATAATATTGTAAATGCTAAGACTTCATCAAACAAAAATGGGGCAGGTGGCAAAAAGATGTAGAAGAGGGAAGAATTAACAATAAACTTTGTATCAACAATAAACTTTGTATCAAGAATAACCTCTAATAAACATAGCAATTAAGCAAGAGAAATTCTAATATGCTTATATGAGCTGCCTTTCTCCCTTGTGCTGTGTCACAGCAATAGCTGCACATTTCCTAATGATTCCTTCCTTGTGCCTTCTTTCTTAATAATGCTGTCTTTGTGCCATGGTTTCAGTTTTCATTAATTTCCTTCCTTTCTCCAAGGGAAGTTACATTCCCACTGCCTCTTTTCAAAGCATGCATTAGGTTATTGTGCCCATAATCTCATTTTGCACTAGTTCTTTTGGACTGTGATCCACAGTCCCCTTGGAATGGAAGAACTCTTTGAACCATGCTATTTAGCTCTTGCTTGGCTGCACTTAAATGAAAAAAAACCTGAAGAAGCACACAGCCCCTCAGTCCTAAACTCATATCTCATGTAGTGCTTCACTGCATTACTCGTAAATAATGACCTCCTGCAGCGTGGTCAGGAGCAGAGCTGTACAGATAATGCTGGGATGTGCCACAGTGGAACAATGAGGCTTCAGCACAAAAACCTTTAAAAACACCTTCAAGAGGTGAACTGGAACTTTGCTAATGGACAAAACTGATGGAGGGGAGAATAGAAGAAGTGCAAGAAAACAAGAGGAAAGGTAATGAATTAAAATTAATTTGTTTAAATATACAAGAATTTAATCATCCATTTTTGACTATGTCCTTCCAAGAAACCAGAGACATGGGACTTTTCATTTCTTTTATTGATTGGGGATCTTTTATCACTGAAAATTACATTGACTTTATATACAGAACCTGAGAAACCCTGTGTGCCACGTAACTCTAGCAGACCAGAGTAGAAATCCTCCAGTAATACTAAAAGCATTAAAAATGGAGTTTTTTACTGAATAAAACATGACAATGAATAATGTAGTTGGCACAGTATTTCTTGTGTTATTAATTTGATGGTAAGTTTAATTAACTTAATGCTGCCCTAAATTTTAATTTTCATTCTGCTGCAGAATCTCAAGCTGGAAATGCCAAAGGGCTTTACAGAAGTTTTAGAGAAAACACTGAGTATTGGTGAGAGTGAAAAGAGGACAGCTGCAGTTACTGGGGATATAAGGCATGGGTAACTTGCAGGAAAGTGGAGCACAGACTTTGGTATCTGGGTCTTTCAAAATCACCAGTAATTAAACAAAATACAAGGCTAATGTTGGGAAGGCAGGGGGATGCACACCACAGAATTTATTTCTTACTCCAGCTGCAGCAAGCTGAGGTAGACTAGAAGGATGTGGAGTGCCTCATGAGCCTGTGCTTAAGGAGGGTTGCCAGCTGAGATGTATGTTATTGGAGTCACATGAGGACTAATGTTCCAAGGAAAATTTACATTTTGAGCCCAGTTTGGTGGCCAACTCATCATAAAACCCATAGAGATGACAGGTGCCAGCAGGCAGCATGGAAGGCCATTTTTATGAGGAGAATTGCCAAAAGGAAGCATGCTGTAGCAGCAGGGACTATCATTAATAAAATGGTCTCTTCCCAGTTGGTTGGATGCGAGTGTCCTGCTGATATAGCACTGAGCTCTTGGCAATGCTGTGATCTGACAGGTTTTATTCCCCAGAGGATTTACTCACAGGGCTGAAATCATCCTCCTGTAGCTTGCACTGGTGTCTTTGGGTACGTACATCCAGGCACTAAGGGTCTGCTGTGGGGAAGTTTTTTTCACTTTTTCTCTAGGCACTGAGATGCATCCCAGGAAGGAACGTTCAGAAAATTACTTTTTTATCTATATGTTTGTTTGGTAGGGCTCCAGCTATGTCGGGCTAGAGCCAGTCTACCCTTACACAAAGGGCAAGAGCCTGACTGCCTTAAATCCAAGGAGGCCCAAGGTGGTCCAAGAGCTGGCATTCAGAAGAGAAGGGACTGCAGTAAATGCAGAGTTACTCTGTGTACTCTGTTCTAGCCACTAAATTTTATATGGTTAAGTAAATCTGAGTGCACGAAACAGATTTATGTCATCCTTCAAATCTTTCTTGGATTTTCTGTTGCGAGGAGAAATGCAGCCTGCTGTATTGCAGACCTGCTTTCTAGCAAACTTCCTCCATTTCTTCAAAGTTTTCATTGGTAAATTAAGCAGCTGTGCTGCTGGCTGGCTGCCAAGCAGCTCTTTACATTCACAGTTACAAAAACAGGATACTCCTAAAAAGGAGTTGTCATTGACAGCCAAGAAATTACTTTTGTCTCAAAACCAGTACATTAGGCTTTTTGAAGAATCTACCCTTTGACCTGTTTTTCCAGGCCAGTGGAGCACAATTACAGCATTCTCATGCACATCTGTCTTGCTAGGTTTTGATTCCCAGCCTTTATCTTCCAGCATTGCATCAGAAATGCTTGATCCCCATCTTCAGCCAACTGCTGGATCTCTCTCTTCCAGGTCCTCCCAGAACTGGAGTTTTACTGTGAGGGTGAAAAGCCACCACAGATGTCTCCCTGTTCCTCTCTGTCATGGCACATGTCACTCTGAGACAGACATGGCCTGGTTGCTACTTCCATTGGTGCCATGAGCAAGGGGATAATCAACATGCGTGCTCTCAGCCAGAAAATAGTGTAAAACCTTTCCTATTAATTCCTTGTATTACATATGACTTATAGCTTGCACAGTAATAGGAAATATAAGGTTAAGAGCTTAAAAACATTTCATTTTGCTATTTCCACTTTGCCTTCTCAGGGACAGAAGAACTTTCAGCTCTTGGTGGATTAATGATTTGTTTGTGATCTCATCAAGAGATCTGCCACAGCAGTGTGAGCATTTCCCATCTGGACAACGCATGACCTTCCCCATGCTTAGAGATCCTTCAAGACTAGAGGTGAAAGAAGAACTCGGGGAAGATTAAAATCCAAAGGGGATCCCACAAGGACCTTAAAGAAGGGTTTGAATACTAGCCTGTTTAACCTGTCTTGGAATGTGAAGTGTGAGCTAGACAATCAAGTATGGCCAAGTGCAGAAAAGAAGATACGATTTTTTAATAAATCAGCAAAATTTCATTTTCTCCTGTTTTAAATGTATTTTTATAGATTATATTTAATTCTATTATATTTACAGATTTTTTTCTAGGTTGGGTCCATTAATTAGCTACTTTTATTTGCTTTAACTATAACCTAGCTTCACTTTTAGGGAATTTCATTTTCCACCAGCAGAGGGATTGACATTTTGAGGGTGTTCATGTAAAGCTCCTGAGGTCTCTCCCAGACATCCAAGGGCACCACATTATATCTCCACCTAGCCAGATGATCTGCAGGGTTTACCCCTGCTTCAGATATTTGGTGTTCTCTACTCCCAGTAAGTACCAGAGATGTCTCCAGTAAATGGGTGGAGCTCACAGTAAAACCAAAAAAGAGCAGAGGGCCTCCTGTTAAAGATACCTAGCTACCCAAATAAGCTGCCAAGCACTGGTGGTTGCTGAAAGCAAAGAGAAGCACTAAGTCTAATGCTGACAGTCTCTTATATCACCAACAGAGATAGGCTCCTCTTAAGCACAGATTGAGAACAGGGGCCGTTTTGAAAACCCCAAAATGAGGCTGCTGCTCCCCTTAATCAAGCTCAAATTTACCTGCTGATTGTCAACAGAACCAGGCACTGGCCTCCTGCTGCTGAAATTAGCTTTTTGTCTCTTGCTCATCCCAGTTTGGCATGTTGCAGGTGCAGAGCTATGTGCCTACAGCGTGCAAACAGCCCTCAAATCTTGAAAGCAGACTTTCAAAATCTGTAATGAATATATTTTAACTCAATAATTTAAATTGACCCTCATCATTTAGGGTCACTGTAGTATTAACTCCAGTGTAAGCAGGCTCCTTCCAGAGGAGTTCTACCCATAGCAGTGCTTTGCTTTATGTATTTCAAGCCATTCTGTTTGCAGGGTTATAATAGCATTGGCTTTCCCTAAAACTAAAGACTGCTACTTCTTTTAAAATTTATAATTTTCATTTAGTTCCTTTTTCATGAAGCTGGTGGGTATTCCTTTTCCTCACCACTTCCACAGGAAGGTGAATAGCTCCCTCAAGTGCCCCATTCAGTCCCTCATCTGATGGAAAATTAGAGCTGACACTTTCCTTGGGAATCCTCTCTTTGTTCTGCAATTCAAACTGCTTCTTATACTCATCAGAGAGAATATGAATCAAAAACATAGCACAGGAGAGCAATTACCATCCAAGCTGCAGCCTTTCGTTCTCTCCTGTTCACATGCAATAAAAATGGGGAAAACACTCATACAAAAACCTGGAATTTTGAAGAAGCAAAGTTGGCCCCAAAGTAGGCAAAAAAAACCCAAAACAAACCACTGAGGTAATATTTTAAATAATTTTTTCACTGCAAGTAATTTTTCTGTGTCTTATTTTGCAAACTTTCATCTTGTGAAAGTGACATTACAGACATCAGTGGTGTACAAATCCCACACTTTAGGCTAAACATTCTTGGTTCAGTAGGTAATACTGGTAAAATAGATATGACAACAAATACTAAAAATAAAAAAAAATTTAAAAAGCCATTTGTCTCATCGGAAAAGTATTCTTCATTTCAAGATTAATTTACGAGGGTGCCAATAAGTTTTTTACACAAAAATTCCTTCAACCCAACAACTTCAGAGTTTGCACAGCATATGTCCTGGCAGGTTTTTAATACCTCCAAGACTGAACCTCTCTGAGCGATCTGTGACAGTGTTTGACCACTCTCACAGCAAAAAAGTCTTGTGTTTAAACAGAATTTGCTGTTTTAAATAGAATTTGTGTCTATTGTATCTTGTTCTTTACGTAAGCACTAACTAGAACAGCCTGACTCTGTCTTCTTTATTCCTCCCATCAGGCATTCATCCACATGGATAAGACCCCTTGAGCCTTCTCTTCTCCAAGATGATGTGCCAGCTCTCCAAATCTCTTCTTAAATCAGAGATTTTCCAGCCCCTTTATCAACTTTTTGGCTCTTCCCTGGCCTTGCTCCAGTATGTCCATGTCTCTCATATACTGGAGAGCTCAGCACCAACCACAGAGATTAAGGTGTGCTGTAGGGGAGTTTTCCTGGAGCAGGCATAGCTCTGTGCTGTTCAGATACCCCAAATAAGGAGACAAGATGTGTCTCTGCTTTTTCAATTGCTGCCTAGCTGCTGTGTGAACCTGGGGCTTTTGGTTTATTTTCATTATCACTTCCAAATTTACTCCATTTGCTCAGCATGTGCATGTGAATGTCTCTATGGATCTTGGTATAATACCAAGAAGAGGCAGTTGCTGAAAAAATCTGACTCTGGAATGTGATCAGAAGTCTTGAATTCAGTCAGGATTTCAATTGTTTGAACAAGACAAAAAATGCCAAGGAGGCAAGTGTCAAAATTTCCTTCTGGCCCTAGTCAGTTTGAACACTTACATTTGCAAACATATTAAAAATTCATCTGAGCATCATTGTGTTTTGAGTCACTCAGCATCATGTCGTCTCAACTCCTGTCTTGGGGTCAGATTCTCTCTCTTCACAGCTGTCATGGTTTCACCCCAGCTGGCAGCAAAGCACCACACAGCTGCTCACTCACTCCCCCCATGTCAGGATATGGGAGAGAACTGGAAAAGCAAAAGTGAGAAAACTCATGGGTTGAGATCAATGCAGTTTAATAGCTAAAGCAAGGGCCATGCACGCAAGCAAGCAAACCAAAACAAGGAATCCAGTCACCACTTCCCAAGGGCTGGCAGGTGTTCAGCCATCTCTAGGAAAGCAGGGCTCCATCATGTGTAATGGTGACTTGAGAAGAAAAAACCATGATTCCAAATGTCCCCCCTTCCCATCTTCTTTCCCCAGCTTTATGTGCTGAGTATGATGGGATACCCCTGTGGTCAGTTGGGATCAACTGTCCAGGCTGTGTCCTCCCCTCCCAGCTCCTTGTGCACCCCCAGCCCTGCTGCCAGGCATGCCACTGGAACAAGGGAAACCTGAGCCCAGCAGCTGCTCTGTCCAGAGGGCTACGTGGACAGGGAGAACTGGGGGCAGAGGCAGAGCCGGCTGCCCTTAGACATGGTCACAGGTTCCCACACTGAAGGACAAGATGAGCTGGGAAAGCAGGAAAAAAACTTCAGTAAAACATTTGGATAATACAACCTGAATATGATGCAGTTAAACCCAAGGGTCATCCAGCTGTAGTTCCAGCCCACTCACCTCAATTTTTTCTGCATAATTTTATTTTTACATCACAGTGGTTCTCTCTCCCTCTAAATCCTCTGTGATTAGGAAGTGCAGACTGTGTTTTTAAGAGCAGCAGTCTCAGGGGACTTGAAGGAATTTAATTTCTGCTGTCAAAGATGCTGAAAATCTGAGGGAGAAAATGAGCTTTCCTGCCTGCTAGAAACAAGGAAGCAGAAGCATTTTTGAAGAAAGAGGGATGTGTGTCAGGGGAGAGGCAAGATCTAATGAATATCTGCTCTGCTAAGCCAAGTCAAGTTGAGGACCTCTCATTGCCCACCCTGATTACTTTTTAGATTGCTGCCTTTCTGTTTTGGACTGCTCTGACCAGCTTTCTCCAAGATGTATCTGCCCTGAAGGAAAGTAGCCTTAAGAAGGGTCAGTGCAAAACTATCCCTGACTTTTAACAATAAGCATAGACATAAACATGGAGGCCAAGTCATCTTCAGCGATGCCCACTCTGGAAAATAAAGATAGCCTAAGATGAAATAAATGCAGTTTCACGAGGAGGTTGCTCAGAATCTCTCAGCCCTGAGCTACAGGCTTCTTCTGGAGGATGGAGACAAATCCACCCCCACAGCTAAGAACATTCCATACATCCCATAAAAAAGGAGGTAAGGGATGGTTGTCTTATCAGCACCAGCAAGGAAACAGTTCCTCACTGCAGTTAAACACAGGGAAACAGGGTTAAAGGAAATTTGGCAAGGTCTAACCTCCCTCCTCTCTACTTGTTTCTATAGGCCTCAGCAGGAAAGACCCAGCAGTGTCCCAGTCAAGCTGTCCTTACCAGGAAAAGCTCTTCCCAGGATCTACTCATAACCTGAGAGTTTATGCTTTGAGCCTGGTGCTCCTCATCCCATCTACCACAAACATAGAGAACATATTATTCCTTAACCCTCTTTCTAACAGTCTTCATAAACTTTGTATGGCCTCAGACACTTCTTCTCTTGCCTAAACAATTCCTGTGTTCTTCTCCCTCTCCTTCCAGGTCAGGTTTGCCAGACCTTAGATCACTCATGTTGGCCTCTTCTTCACTCTCTCCCACTGAGCTACATCATTACAGATAAGCTGGAAACTGCCGATGTTACTTCACTGAAGATACTGAGTAGAGCAACACTTCTCTTTATTCATCCCTTTAAAATGTATTCCTTTTCCCCAATAATACACCTCAGCTGTCTAGCTCTCCTTCTTTTCTGCAGCTGCCATCTGGCCACTGGTTCTCTGGTGTTTGTTACCACTGTTCAGTTGAAGCAGCCCGTTTTTCTCTCAGATTTCATCCTTTAAATTAATTTTGAATTTTGCTCTCATCTTCAAGTGCACATGTGGCCCCTCCCAGATTTATGTCATCTGTACATTTAATGTACCATCCTCTCTTCACAAATGCAGCTAAAGTTAGACCAGAACAGACCAGAGCACGACCTTGCTCCATCTTCAGCAGAATATCTTCTGTAAAGAGGATACACATCACAACTACTTGGAGCAGTTACCCATCAGCAAGGGAGGCCAGGTGGGATTGTGGGTGAGGCAGCACTTCAGAACCCAAGGTGAGTGACATGGCTTTACCTTTATTTTTAAGAAAGGACAAGGAAGTGGTTGATAAACAAACAGAGGGTAGCTGGGAGACACCTTGATTTGTGAAGCTGAATGATAAAAATTGAGGAAAAGTCATCTGCAATGAAATATGAAGAGAGTAGGAACAGCTAAAACAAAAGGGCTGGGAAGAAGGCACCATGTTCCTGTTGCTGTCTCCCATCACTACATAGCATATGTTTCTTTTGCTCCCCCTTTGTTCTAGTTGAATTGAAAATAAATGAGCAGGAACTCTGTATTCCCATCTGTGTGCTATGGTTAAGTAATACAGAGCCCTGATTCCAACTAGGACACCAAAGCAACTTTATCACAAAGATATGAAAGAAATGAATATGTGATGGTGTGGTCAAGCATACAAAAAAGAAAACACTCCTGATATCACACCATCTAGCACAAAACTCGAGCACACACTGAGATGGACAGGTCATGTTCAAGTGTGGGTCAATTGCTATAAAAATAAGCAATTCAGATCTCAATGGCCCAATCTGTGCCAAGTCTTAGGTCAGGGGAGTTAAGTAATCATTTTCCCTTGAAACATAGCCTGTGACTTCAAAACGAATAGACAGCACTAGTGTATAGCAGCTTAACCACTTACAAAAAGCTAGGTGGGAAACAGGCATTTTTCTTTTGACCTGAGAATCACGTCAACAACTGCTGTGTAACCTAATGAATTAAAAAAAAAAAAAAGCCAAACTAGGAACCTTTACTTTAAGGCATAGCAGTACATATTTAGGAGAAAGCCTTTTTTAACTTAAATGGGTCTTCACAACATACTTATTCCAAGTGAGCTTTGAATAAAGTCTGTCTGATGGGTAGAGAAACACATTTCAAGCAGGATCTTTCCACAGCTACACAAGCATCCACACAGCCGCTCAGACTCCCTCCCCAGTGGGAGGGGAGAAAGAGCAGGGTGAATAAAAGCAGATTTCATGAGTCAACATAGATACAGTTTAATGAGGGCTGCAAAGGCACTCACCACCTCCCACAAGCAGATTGGTGCCCAGTCATGGAACAGCGGTCAGCTTGGGAGACAAAATCTTGACAGACAGATGTGGGGGGAAAACAATCAACTGACAAAGCAACACAGAGGATGCATAGAGGCAAGCTGCCAGAAGGCAGCAGGGAAGTCAAAGGAAAAGGGCAAGCAAAGGAGAGTGGTGTGCTTTAAACACACAGAACATGCAGTGGAGCTTCTATAAATGCAAGGAACTAAGACCAGAAAATAATCATATGGGAAGGGGTTAGGGCTAGAGAGGTTTTTCCTGTTTTTCTTTTTTAATGTAGAATAGTGTCAAGCTGTTGTAGTGTCTGACAGAGAGCTGTGCTGTACTGGCATTAGTTTCCTTACAAGAACACCAAGAACAGGAGTTGCTTTTAATCCATTTTCTTTGAAATGGATTTGCTCCAAGTGATTTTGTTTCAAGGACCCAGTCTGATTAGAGGTCATGACTGCAATTCTCTTGGAGGAAAGGAAATGGCAGGTGTCAGAGGTAATCATGTGTGATCTGCAGACACTGCTCGTGGGGCTCCAAACTGCAACAGAGCTGTCATGACAATGATAGGTTGAGGTCATGCCAGGGAGACCAGGGGGGCAAAGGGTACATCAGTCTTGTGACAGTAATAAGGGCACCATTCAATATCCCACAGTTGCATGTTTCACTAGATTTAGCTCCTTTTCTTTTATTTTTGTTTCTTATTTTTCTTGCTTCTATTGCAAGGACACCACTGCAGCTTGCTTACCTTTGGGATCATGGTAAATTAAAGGGAATATAAGGAAAACATTAGAAGTGCTATTTTCCTGAACAAGTTACATGATTAGTTCAGAGAAAAGGGACAAGCAGCTAGTAAATACTGAAAATTACTGCTGGAGTTTGCCAGCCAGGGGCTTTAGGTCTTCCATCATCAGCCAACTTTGCAAGGACCATGAATGCTGCCCCCCTGCCCAGCCATAGTGGGTAGACCCAGCCAAGCCAAGCAATCAGGTCACACCCCACATCTGGTGTGACTCCTTTTAGTGAAAAGATTTGATGTTGCCTAGTTCAGGAAAGGTCAAAAGTGTAGAAAAAGAAGAGGAGAGCTCTCTTACTGCTAACTCATGGGACTGAGGACCCCCAAATCTGGCTTTGTCTTTCACATATGATGTTATTTTCCAGTGAATTCCATTCTTGCTACAGCCTGAACTTCCCAAGCGCTGAGCAGACTCAAAGCTACCAACAGCTCTGCCAACCCACATCTGCTGTAAGCAGATCTTAATCAGGTAACAAAGTTAGTAGGAGCAGAGAGATAGAGCATGCAAACAGATAAACTTGGCAAATTCACGTGCATTAATCTCAGCACATTTATACATACACATGCACAGACACATATGCACACAGACACACACAATTACAAAACTACTGGCATGTTCTCACACTCAGAATCTGGGTGAAGTATAAAAACAACAGTACAAATACAAACAGTAGTTTCACGTTATTTGCTGTGAAGTCTTTTATTCAGGCTGTACCCACTCAGATCCCTTCTCATTTCCCTCGAATGTTGCAGAAACTGGCCACTATTGCAAAGAAAAGGACAGACTGCTGAAGATTTCAGTCAGCAGCAGCAGAAGCTACAGCAGAAAACTGCAGGCAAACAGGAACACAGATAAGGCAGGCCCCTCAGTGTTTTTGAATTTGGGTGCAGATGGAGACCAAACAGAGCATGATACAAGTCCAGAAGAAAGTGAAAGCAAGAGGAAAAAAATACCTAAACAAAAAAAAACCGCAAAATAAAAAAAAAAAATCCAACACTGTGAATTTCCCTTTAGGAAACTGAATTATCAGAAATGTTGGAAAGTCCAGCACACAATGCCTTAGGCTCTATTCCTGCACTCTGAATTTCTGCTTTCCTAGAGCCAAGGAGCTAATTACTGCCTGTGAAACCAAAGACACCATACTGAAATTACCTGCCCTGCAGACACATAAGACCACAACTCTTCATCAGGGAAAAACTATCCCTATTGCTGCGTATCTGTTGCTTGCACACTTGCTCTGTCTCTTAGACAGCTATAAAGTTTCTTCTATTTTAACACATGAAATTTGGAGTCATGTAGAAACAAATAAACAAAAATCCCTTTCTGAAAAATCAATTCTCAGTAAATTCTGTTCTTTAGATTTTATTCTTGTGAGTAAAATTTTTTACTGGCCTCATATCAGCCACCACAATTGAGAAAATTTACTCCTCTATCCTCTGTCCCTTATGGTAAAAAACATTTCCTCAGGATTTCCTGCTCATTAAAGTAAGTTGCTCAGCTGTAAATGGAAGAGGGGAAAAAAGTCACAAACCAAGCAATAGAACTATGTGCATGGGCCCTTCACTAGCTTCTTGCACTTTAACACCTACTTGAAGAAAATCTTTCATTACATTTTAAGAATTGCTTTATTATGACACACCATATTGTACAAAACTAATGATACCAATTGTCTTTTTAAAATGTAATTTAGTTTGCAGGGTGTTTCAGCAACCCTGCTGAAATGAAAATAAACATGCGTGATGTGCTAAAGGTCATCTGCAGGATAGAAACTCAAGGGTGCAGCCAGTGCCAGTTTTGAGTGGGTTTTGCCTTATTTGGTTCTACCCCTGACTAGCAATACTCCAAACCCCAAAATCACTGCCAAACAGGAGAGTGTGTTGTGAGGCATCATTGCTACTTATGTAGATCTAACACCTTTCTGAGGCATCCCTTACTATGTCAGCATTTCACCTGACCCTTGAAGTCAGGCCCTGTGATGCTGAACAGCAGTAACTCAATTTCAGTGATATTTACAGCTCATATTAAGTTTTGCAGTCAGTATGCACCAAGGCTGCCACTGTCTCTCCAGGCAGGCTGGAACAGCCAGGCTTCAAATTAAATCTAGTGGTGAACTCTTCCCTTCTCAGGTGTTTGGTAGTTCAACTGCCAGGCAACTTGCTGGGAAGAACAGCTGATGTTTCCTCCTCCTCCTCCCCCTTGGCCCCAAGTCTCTGCTCACTAGGGAGGTCAAGCTGCATCTTCTTCTCTCCCCACCTGCCCTCACAAGATGAAAACCATCTAACACACCTTTCTCGAAACCGCAGCCAGTACAGACATTTTCTTACACTGCAGCTTCCCTCAATTGGGGTACAGCAGTTGAAGACACCACCTGCAGCAATGGCCTCTGTTAGACAAATAGGTTAATCAGATAGACTGAAATCAGGATTTAGAAGCAAGCCTTGCTAGACTGAGGTACAGGTTCCTCACTACAAACAGCAGCAATTCACTACCTTCTGCCCACAGCCCCTGCACAGCTCAAAGGTGAGCTGCTGCTTCATGCACATCCTACATTGACTTTCTCCTTTGTATCAGCTTGACATTTGAATTTAAGTATTTATTTTTCAATAGTGTAGTCGTAGCTTGCAATTAAGCCTCCATTAAATCCAGGGCTACTCTTTCATCTGCACATGGTAAGAAGCCAGCTAGCTACTTGAGTTTAGCAGTTTCACATCCATGAAATCAGTTTTCATCCTTGCTGCAGGGAGTTTTCTTCAAGGTGTTAATATACAGGTTTTCCCCCACATTAAATGCATTAGATCCATTAGTAGTTTGAAATACAGCTTTATTCCCAACTCCTCCAGAGCTTCATTTTTTATACTTTTCTTCCCAGCTGTTCAACATTGGAATCTAGCATAAGAATTGTTTTAACCAAATTTGACTACATCCCCCAACAGTATCTACACTACCACTACTTAAAATCCTACTGTCTGTTTTTCCATGAAGGTCAACTAACTAACCAAACTATCACAGTAGAAAGTGGATAAATACATTAATTAAAAACTGGTGGAGTAGAAAACACATTAAAAAAATACACTCAATATATTAGGAAGTAATTTAATACTTAATATTTAGGAAGTATGTTTGAGCCTTAAGTTTCACCAGAGCTGTCTTCAAGCACATTGGCCAAAAAGTGCCCTGAGTCCAACACTTGGGTTTGCTGTGGAACACTAGACCAGCTAATTTCTGAATTTCAAGACTGGTAGTGCTTACACTACTCTTACAAAAAGACATTTGCTTTCATGGTATTTCAAAAACAGTTACAAAAGTCTGCACTGGTAACAACTGCATCAAAAGACAGCAAATCATCTAATATAAACTACTGCCATTAAAATTCCTGCTCCTCTGAAGCTGTCATCTGTAAGAAGTTGTTTACACATTTTCATGTTTTGATTATGTTGTTAGGAATTTTGCTTCTGGCTGTACAGACTAACTTTAGCAAGTCTCTGTTCCTACACAGTTTTTGATTATTAACATTGCAAATACAGTATGGATAGGAGGTTGTCTATAAGGCTTTAAATAAATTCCGATCCATCAGCTTTTGGGCCTTTATATTATCAACTACACACCAAATGAACTAACATTGCTTGGCTGCAACGCGCTTTGATTTAGGCAAAACAGTGAAGAATGTTTAAAACATACACATAATTAAAAGGTCCCACAGCACTCTTATACCTTAAAGTAATCTCCATATGCCTACTTAGTTTCAAGATACCACAAATCACTCAAGCCCTCACTCTGTTTATTCACCATGTGAAATAAAAAAGAATGTTTCCAGACCCGTCATTGGAAAGGGCTGTGTCTGATATCTGCGCACACCACATATGCTGTCCTGGTCACAGTCTTTCCTACTACTGGTCACACATTTCTCGTGTCTCTCATCCTGTCTGTAACACTATCTTCAGCCCCTTACTACCAGTTCCAAAGGGGAATTCCACTTTTTCCAGACAGGAAGTATTTGGACTACAAATATCCTGCAACTACTCCACATCCATTGTTAAAAGAATACTGTGGGCTTTAGAAATACCCTAATTGCAAAATACTGCTTTGACAAGTCTGCTACCTGTAAATACATTGCTGAGAATGTCAGTTATTTTATATTCCTCTCAAAGCTGGACATGACTTGGCCATGGCTCCCTCTCCCTTACTCAACTACATTTCACAATTCAAACAGGGTATAAGCAAATTCTGCATCAACAGCAGGATCTAGTTTTGCATCCATTCCACTACAGATTTGTGTGAAAAGATAATTTCCATTTAACATTATCAATTCACAAAGATTTCACAGTAAATTGAAAAAAAAAGCTAGAAGTAAACACACATGCTAAAAATTAATTATATTCTCTAAATAACTCAATGCTTAACAGATGTATTCAAACTAGTCATCTCTGCAATTCAATTTAAGGCAACTGAATAAAAGCAATTCCAAGCACATCCACAAGCCCCATTTAGCATGCTGGATCAACAGCACACAGTATCCAGTTCTGAGAGAACAGTCAGGATCAAAAATAATCCAATTGAAATTTGGAGAGAGTTTAACTTCCGCTGATTTTCTTTACTACGGACAAAAAGATTACTGAAATATACCATGCTAGTATAAAGTTTTTTTCATTTAATACCCCACTTCTTCATAACCACATGATTGATTTTCCCACATTTCATATAATCCTTTTTAGTCCTTAGTTCATAATTGTATGATTTCCCATTCTGAATTCCCACCACAGAAGTGGCTTCATTATTTCCAGATAAAACTACACTACCATTAGTCAAGAAAATAACATTTCAAACAAAAAAGCATAGAAAATAGAAACAAAAAATGAGTGCTCATTTGAAAACTAAACAGTAAATGGATCATCATCCAAGTTCCAAGTTCAGTGTAATGTGAAAATCAAGTAAAGTGACAAAAACTAATGTTTTTTTTGTTAGTAGAAGCAGTATTTCCCCAAGAAGTAACAATTTCCTGCATATTTATTCATGCAGAGATGAGTTATATTTTAACAAGATATTACATGTATGATATCTGTCCAAGCTTTCCAACAAGAGTTCACATGGTTTTAATCACACAGTGCATTTCAGGGAGGAAAAAAATTAACATGTGGCAATACAACTTTACTCCTAAAAAGGTTTTAGTTTGCTGTCTTAAATTATGGCTTAATCCCTGACTATATGCAATTTATCAAAATGGCAACATATAAAAGAAAGACAGTAAAAGTTCTGGGAGATATTTTATTAATGTACAATTTTATTAGCGATGTACAATAGACATTTTAATTCTCTATTTATCCTGTCTCCTTGAAGTTTGGTAAATGCTTGTTTGCATATAAAACTACACAATGCTTTTTCATGAGGACCAGAAATTGTGAAAATCTAAGTGCTACAGTATATTTTGTAGTGATTTAACACGTTGTCCAGAAGAGTTACCAGCCACTTCAATGAAGGACTTCTAAAAATATTTCTGATCAAGTTCAAATGCATCTGTTCATAAATAATGATTGGTTTGCTTGTGTCCATTATACTGCTAAGTACAAATGTCTCCAACATAAAATACCGTTTCAATACATTTTTCTACATGGACAACTAGATAATCCAGTCATATTTACTTTTAAACAAGGCTAATACAAATTTACAAGTAAAGTAACTTCAAAATTTATTCGAATAATTATTTTTTTCAACCAGAAGCTTTACTTTGGACAACGCAGAAGTATATTGCAAGTGACATTCTGCAGCAGAAGCTGGAGGCTTGAGAATAACAGCTAAGAAAGAGTAAATATCAGCAATACACACTTTTACAAGAATTCTGACCATTCTGAATGTTAACATGAAAGACCAGATGCTTCAGTTTGTGCGCCTGTCAATCAGAACCTCCACACAAAAGAAAAATTAAAAATTTCCCACAGAACACAGTATTTCAGAGAACGTGTTAGACACTGGCACGACATTTCCCAGATCAAATTGGCAACTGAAATTTAACATCCACATGAGCTTGTTTTGCTAAGCTTACTATTTCAGACAGCTTCACCACCTGAAAAACAGAAAATAAAAACTTAATTTCAAAACAATCCTAACTTGACTGAGTTGGATCAATCTTTTTAAACAAAATAATACCAGGGAATCATCAGTAAGATATTAGAGGGAGTTAGGAGTGGGATTACTATTTAGCTCAGTACTTCTTAATCATTTTTAAATGAAAGATAATCAAGTCTTCTAGAAAACATCTCACAGAGTTAAAAAAGTCTGTTTCTCATTTAAAACAAACTATCTGGATAAAATGCTAAGTTTTAAATTTAATGTGCCACCTTGTTATTTTGCAAGGTGTTGAGGTGGTCACTCACAAGAAATTCTACATATCTAGAAGCCATTTCTTCTCTGAGTTTTTGTTGCAAGCATTTCTGGATCTTATTTTGATGCCTTAAGGAGCCTCATCTTCTCCTGCATAACAACTCTAAATCTCTCTGAATTATTTCCTGCTTAGAATGAAATGTTTTAACTGAGTAAGTGGTTCTTTGGGAAAAAAAAATTCCTAAGTTTCCCCATGACACAAAATCCACCAGGTATCTTCTAATTTTTTTGCTATACATTTTTAGGACAACTTTCTTTTCCACAAACAAAGCAAAGCAACACACACACAAAACAGTATATCTCAACATCTAATTATCCTATGAGGCCACATGATAATCAACTATAGTTTTAATCATGCACACTGAAATAAAAAGAAGTGCTACATTGCATTTTTCAGCCACCTCAATATAAGTATTTTCTCCCAATTGATAAAGCTAAGCTCTTAGCCATTCCCACACCAAGGGGAGTGGCTGACCTGATTATCGATCCAGTTTTGGATTGT
>VZTT01013833.1:0-17436 GCA_013400855.1 Buphagus erythrorhynchus | reverse complement strand
CAATTTTAATCTGAGGCACATAAAATTCATATGTATGAATTTTATGTATAGCTTTATAAACTATTACTAAGGTGGGTGTATATATATATATATGTAATTTCTTTATTTTGCATATTCCTTGTTTTTTTGCCGTTTTAGGCCACAGAGCTGTTCCAGACCTGCTGGAAGCCAGGCAGCAGCGTGGTTATTCCCCCGGCTGTTCCTTCACTCCCCTCGCCCTCTCCCTGCTCCATCCTCGGCTGCTGCCCCACTTTGAATCGCTATTTTTCACCTGTCAGGTGAAACTCGTCCCAGTTTTGCCTCCAGCGCAGGGTTCCCGCTGCTCCTTCTCCCTGCACGTGCCCAGCCTGTGTTCCTGCAGCCCCTCTGGAAGCACAGCAAGATGGAGAAAATCACTTTTCACCCGTTTTATTTTAAAGCTGCTGCTTGCAATCTGTAGTACTGGCTTTTATTTCAGTAAGAAGGAATTAAGTTTTGACAGTCAACAGATGTGGAAATGGAGTTACACAGACACGCCAAAGTTGCTCCCAGTGCCACAGCCATGGAAACATCACCGCTTTTCTTTCCAAAAGAATTTCATAGGAATACAAAATGTTCCACACACACATTGCCTCGTTCCCACGAAAGACAGATCTGTGAAAACAACTGTGCCAAGCTGTACCCTCGCCACCTCTGACACAAAGATCATAAAGAATTTACTTCCAACAGATCCACATATTTCAAAATTTAAAGATCCTGTTCTGCCTTCTCCCACGTCACATTGGGTGTGCTACATAAACCAAAATACAGCTCCACAGCAGAGAGATGATACTGCCAAGTGCCACAGGGATGAGGAAAGAATTTCGTATTTCATATAAGAGCAGTAACTCTGGTATCTAGAACAGGATGAAGAGGAGTTTTGAGATATCCCCATTGTACACAGAGAGAAAGTGAGTTAGGAAAGAGAGTGCTTAACTTGGAAATTCGGGATTTATTTACAAAAATCACTAAGAAAAAGGAAACATGAAACTCTCCTCCTGGATGTATTTTACTCTGCAAAAAACTGTGATTGAAGATCATTAAATGCATTTACATGTTTTACAGATTCTTCTTCATATACAACAGCGTATGCTTTAGTCGTCAAGATGAAGGGAGAAGAAATGATCGACTAAGCTGCTTTAAAATAATCAAACTGCCAGGTTTGCCCTGGCCTCCCGTCTTTAAAATTAAGGTAAAACACTTTACCAGAGGACCAGACAAAGAATTCTAACTTCTCTAAAAAGACACATGAGAATCACCTTTTCCAATTCAGACCTAACTCAGCAGTCTTAACTGAGACAAGACCGGTAGGAGAGCAATTAGGAGCATTCTCTGCGACAGAACTTCAAAGTCACACACACAGGTGCACATTCAAAGCAGTTAATTTAACAAATGGTGATGATGATGGTGGGGGGAAGAAGCAGTAGCAGAAGAGGCTGCAAATTCGCGGGTTTTCTACAAAGAAATGCATTTGAAAAGCGCAGGGTATTCATCTCCCCTGGTATTCTCCTCCCCTGTTTCCCAGGAAGCTCAGAATACAAATGGTTCCCCACTTTGATCACAGTAATCACCACACAGAAGTTTAATACATATTTTAAAAAGTATAACAACAATCCTTGACAGAAGAGTTAACAAATGCTAATTAGTAATATCCCCAAAGTTAACATAGAGTTGCCCAGCTTTAGGTCTTTTTCCTTAATTTTTATTTTTTTTTTTTAATTTTGCACTGCAGTTGCAGCCATTTGCAACTGACTTTACCATCAGTATGAAATACTGATTTGAAGACAAAAATCCCCAGTCAAAGCAGGAAAATTCAGCTTTCAATGTTAACCTGAACCAGGACTTTACCCAGCTGGTTTTATCTCCCTCCATATCACAGCTGGACTTCAGTCCTTTATAACAAGCATTCTTTACGACATGTTTTCAGAGCCTAATTCATGTTCCCTTAAACAGTTCCATGGTAGTAACTGAAATGAAAACAAAGACATTGTTGTCTTCCTCAATTTAAAAACAAATTGGAGAGCGTACTGAAGGAAATTCATCCCTGAGTAACGAGGCGTTTAAAAGCTGCATCCCATTGCCAGTCACTGCAACATCCTGTGACATTTATTCTAAAAATTAATCAACACTATGAACAGGCAGCAACAGAACTGGTCACAGTCCAATGTGTTTGCAGCGTTGTTGCATTGATCCCGTGATCCTGCTTAATGAAACTGCAAGGGAACATTAGGAAATGGGATAAATAGAAACAGTGTCTTTTATTATTTTAAGTTGAATGTCAGATTGACAGCTAAACCGTGCTGGATCCCAGGGAAATCAGAGCAGTGGTGGTCAGCAACTGGTTTCTTTGGATGTCCGAAGGATTTCTTCCGGGTGTCTTCAGCCGAACAACAGGAGGAGAACGATTGTGATGGAATTCAGGGCTATTAACGGCACTGCAGAGGGGAAAGAAAAGAGAGATTAATAGTGAAAATTTTCCTTTCCAAATGACAGAGCTTCGTATAACCTTGGGAGATCACCTTGGGAGAAGAGGCAGAACTGGTCAAAATTTTAGAAATACACTTAATTTTTCCTATGTAAAGTTGGGACCAGTGGAAGGAGCCAGACTCAAATCCTAGGATACTAGACATAGTAGAAAGCAACAGCAGAAATATTTTTCCACAGCCTGTTTTAATTTTAAGCCAGAGCCTTTAGTTCTAACTTTAACAAAAATAACTCTTTCTCCAAATGAAAGTAAACCATCTAAAATTCAATTTCTATCCTTGGCTTTACTGTGCTTTAGAATAAATGTTTTGGGTTTTACTCACTGGTAGGCAAGACAGGTTAAGGTTTGTTACTCCCTCTCTATCATCATCTACAAAATGCATTTTTTGGTGTCCTTCATAATGAAGAACCATCAGTAACTGACAAATTAAGTATATTTTTCTCCCCATCTCCTGAGGCACATAAGCCTGGCTTGCCTTTCAGAAACCCCGGAATTACATTTCCCTCACAGGTACTTTCCATAAAGTTGGATTTAGACAAGGTGATTGACACTAACTGCACACTTTGGTTGATCACCAAGCTTCCTCCCAGCTGCCAAACTCCAAAAGGAAAGCAAAAGCTCAGTAGGAGGAACACTAGCCAGAGCCATGCAATGTTTTTGCACTTTTACCAGAATTAGGGCACTTTAGGTGAGGCCTGCACCCTCTTACAGAGAGTCCAGGCCCAGAGAACTATAGATTAGTGCAGAAACAAGACATTTCAGATTGTAATAATAATAATCATCATAATCATAATAGCAACAGAAGATATTGTGCCCTTACCTCTCATAACGGTTCGTATTGATCGAATGAGGTTTGTCAGCTGTGCTTTAATTCCTGGTTCCTCTCCAAATCCTCCAATCCCTTGATCGCTTCCCCAGCCAACTGGGTCACATGAAAACAGACACACACGTTAGGAAAAGAAAAACCCCAAAACCACACAACAAATGCTGCAATTTTAACAAGCAATCTATCCTGAGTGTAGTTTATACTAACATAGCCCAGTTAGGCTTATTTCATGAGCATATTTTAATACAACAGGCTGAAAGCTGTTAAGCCTCACGTTAAGTGATGACAAATCCATGTTTCTGTAAAGAAAACCCTCACCTTTTTAATACACCACTGTTCCTTGCGTGCCCAGAGTAACATGAACATGAGTTCATCTGGGCTTAAAAAAAAAAAATACCTGTCAAAATAAACCAACTGCAACCTGTACACAGTCCTGAAAATAAAACAGCAAATAATTGCTGGATGTGAAGTGATGATGCTTCAGCACTGAGAAAGGGGCCACACGAGAGAAAAACGACCAGCACAAATTCCAAAAATTGGGGTGATGGTTTTTGCAACTGCTGTAAAAAAAATCAGAACTTTTGAGGAAAAGAAATTGGGAACTTTTTTGAGCGTAACAGAAGTCCTGAAGTTCTGCAATGTCCAGACACAGCATGATGGAACATGGGATGTGTCCAAGGATTTCTAACAACTGCTGGTCGCAGCCCTTGCCATTCTGGGGAGGAGCAGAGCAAGGAGCAGCTCTCAGTACCCCAAGCTCCACTGCCCAAGCTGTGCATTTCTGTCTCCAGAAACCACTTCTGAGTGACTTTTGTTCTCCCTTTCTTGTCTCCCTGGCACCAAAGTGAGGGTGGTAGGCGAGTCCTCTCCCTTACAATTAACTGGATTCACTGCCAGCTGCTGCTTCCCACTGGGATGAGCTATAGTCCCAAGTCTCACGAGGCTGACAAAGTGGCTTCACCCATCCCACTAGTCCCCACATCCCCCTTTCTTAATTCCAGCAGGTCGTCAGGAGAGCAAAAGAAAAGCCCAAACCCAAACTGAGCAGATCCCTTGAAGCAAATCCAACCGTGGAGCAGAAGAAAGGGATCCCCTTCTGCACTCCTAACAAAAAATCCTGGCTCAGCCTGACGTGGAGAAGTCAGGATTCTCCACACCAATGAACTGGGAAACCCTGGATCACTGGCCATTTTTTTTTCCCCCACGGCTTTGCACATCTTTGTCGGTGGATTTTGTCTATTTTGCAGGGCTTTGGCTTCTTTTGAAAGGCAAGGATGCCCAGCCCTGGGAATCCCATGGACCGAGAGGCGCCATCTCGCCAAGAACCTGGCACGACTAGAAAAAGAAAACCTCTGCATGACACGAAACACTCCGAGGCGCGGCACGAAGGGGCGTGAAATAGTTCAAAATGGACAGGAAAAAAGGACAATTATGGGGCGGGGGGAGGAAAGACAGAGATACAGAGGTACGACGGAAGCGGCTGGGAATTCATCCGCAAACCCACCCCGAATCCCAAAGCCCTCCCCCGCGCGGTGCTGCTCCCACCGGTAGGGAGGGGCGGCGGGGCCCGCGGCCACCGCGGCCACCGCGCCCACCCCTCCTCAGGCCGGGAGGCCCTCCCAGCTCACCGTGGCGGAGGAAGCGCTCCTCGTGCAGCACGGCCACGGCATTGACGATGAGGAGCGAGGCCTGCAGCAGCGAGTAGAGCGTGAACGCCATGGCCCGGCGGGGCGGGGCGGAGCGGCACCGGGAACCGCACCGGGAGCAGGAACGGGAGCGGCGCCCGAGAGAGACGTGGCGGGGCGGGGGGCGGAGCCTCCCCTCACGGGTCAGGAGGGGCGGAGCCTCATAGGGGCGGGGTTTAATGGGGGCGTGGCCTCAGATGCTGCCGCTCGTTGGCTGCGCTCGGAGGGGGCGTGGTTTTGTGGGGCGGGGACAGGTAGGGGGCGTGGCTTTGCGCGCCCGGCCCTATGGGGCGTGGGCTTTGTGGGGGCGTGGCCTCCCGGCAGAACCGTGCCCGCCTTGCGGGGCGGGGCCAGCCGGGGGCGTGGCTTGCGAGGGGCGGGGCCTCCGGCTCCCGGCAGTTGCGCTCGGCTCTGGGCTCGCCCGCGGATCCCTCGGGACCCCGAATCCTTCGGAGCCCCTCGGGTCCGGCGGAACCCCGTGGATCCCTCGGTGCCCCTGGGATTCCTTGGAGCCTCTTGCGCCCGTTGGATCTATGGATCCCTCTGGTCAATGGATCACTTGGATGACTGTGGATCCCTCGACTGCGTGGGTCCCTCGGAACCCTGTGGGTCCCGTGGAGCCCTTTGGGTCCACTGGATCCGCGGATCCCTCGCGCCAGTGGATCTTTTTGAGCCCCGTGGAGCCCTCGAGTCCGTGGATCCCTCAGAACCCCGTGGGTCCCTCGGAGCTCCTGGGGTCTGTCGGGTCCGTGGATCCCTCCGGTTCATGGGTCCCTCAGAGCCCCGCGGTTCAACCAGAGCCCGCTGGGTCCGTCGGATCTGTGAATGCCTTCGGTCCATGGATCCCTTGGAACCCCGTGGATCCCTCGGGTCCGTTGGTCGTGCAGAGACCTCTGGATCCCTTGGGTCCGTTGATCCGTCAGAGCCTCTTGGGTTCATTGGGCCCATGGATCCCTCGCGTCCATGGAACCCGTGGAGCCCTGTGGGTCCCTCGGGTCCACGGATCCGTCGGATCCCCATGGGCTCCTAGGAGCCCCTTGGGTCCACTGGATCCATGGATCCCTCGGGTTCATGGATCCCTTGGAGCCCCGTGGTTTTCTCAGGTCCGTGGGTCCTTCGGAGCCCCGTGGATTTCTCAGGTCCGTGGATCTCTCGGAGCCCCATGGACCTCACAGCGCAGGCTGTGACATGGGAGGCTCTGCTCTCCTCGTAGCAAGTGCCCTTTGGATTCGGAGCGGGAGTAAGGCTCATCCTCATCCTCCTCCGTCGGTATCGTGGCGTCTCCCGGTGGTGTGAGCTGGCGCGGACACCTCGCCCGGCGTGGGGCAGCCCCCGTGGCCATCCGTCATCAGCAACCCAGTACTAATAGAACTAATAAAAAAACATAAACACTGCACATACAGTGAAAAAAAATACATGAGTTTATACTCGTATTGAGTCTTGTGGACAGCGGGGTTTTTTCCGTGTGTTCCCTCAATTCACCTGTTTTTCTTGTATCCTGGTTGAGGTTTCTAGCAGAAAGCCAGCCCAGATCCCAGATGCTGTTTGTCCAGCATGTAATGCTGCAGAATCCAAAGCAGAATCCAAAAGAAAACAATTTACCTTTTATGCTGGATTGATGAGGGCTTCTGGGCGGTTCTGCAGTCAAGTAACAAAATAATCACAACTGGGACTCAGGGATACTGTATCCCTGTTATAGCTACTGTAGTTATACAGTTATCCCTGTATTGTAGTTACACAGGTATCCCAATGTAGTTATTGATGCACAAATAGACGTTTTTTTCCCCTTTACGTCTTTCAGTCCAATTGGCTGAAGGGGGTGATTTGCATAATCCCCCTGATTTTATTTCCCAGGAATCACACAGTACACAAGCCCCTTAATTTGGATGGTTGGTAGCTTTTATTACTCAATCAGGGCACAATGATTTGCATAATCACTGTATGGTGATGGTTATTATCCACTGCAACAGAAGTGATGTTTTTGTGCTCAGTGTGGTGAACTGGAGAGACCCCCATCTCGATTCCCTGCCCTGCCACAGGCTTCTGGCACAGTCTGGACAAATTATTCACCACTTTCCAGTATTGTGTCCCCATGCTCTGTGTGAAGATCCCCTCCCCAGCAAGTGATGATCTGATACTCCAATTAATTAAGTGTCAGGAGTATGTAATCAATAGATGCTCAGACACCTCGTGAATCAGCTGTGAAGAAACCCACACCTCAGCTGCTTCTTGTGTTCATCTTTCCTTTTCAGAACACCCACTTTGGTACAGTCAGTGTCACAATATTGTGCATCTTGATAACCATTACTATTAAATAGCATTACATCTTAATACTGGAATAAAAATAAAGCACCCTACCATTGGAACCACAGCCTATTTTCTTTATAATTTACTCCCAGAATTACTGCTATTATACAAGGGAGATAAAGAATCAAGCATATTCAACAGAGTTCTGTCATCTAGTCAAAAACATTTGTCATTTCAACCTCAAAAAGGAATATAGTCTCAGTCCAGGCTAGTGAGTAAAACATCTATTGCATTTCCAGGGAGCTCAGTTATTTTTGATGCCTGTACTGAAGTGTTTACTTATGTGATAACTCACTGTTTTTCCCAAACACTGGCTTTGGTTCTGAAAACTCTCATGTGTATGATTAACTTTATAAGTCAGCAGTTAGTGGGAACACTCAAGTGGAGTGGCACATGTGAACTCACACTTGCAGGCTCAGGAGTTCCAACACAGCTTCTTTATTTCCCATCTATGCCTTTAAATTTGCTATGACTGCAAAACTCCTAAAATCCACCATTTTAACAATTTAAAATGGAACCATTTCTAGTTGCCCAGGGCCCCTCCCCCCAGAAGATTTAGGGGAGTTTGTAATTAAAAAAATCCTTTTCCTTCTGTAAACAGCAACAACAACAACAACAAAAAGCTTGAGTTTACCAAACTCCATACAGGCAGAGAAAGTCAATATTGACCTGAAAAATTTCATCTGGAAGGTCACTACTAATTTTTAAGAAGTTCTGAGTGGTGACATATGATGGTCTTACAAACAGAGCTATCTTTTGTACTTAGATATAAATTAGGGCATTCTGACATTAATTCTATAATTAAATACAGATGAATGTGGGGGTCACTAACATAGATATCTAATAACCACCATTATCAAGTAGCATTTCCTGGGCTACCTCCTTATGGTATCCAACCTATAAATAAATAAATGCCAATCTCAGTGAAGAGCTAATGCTTAGAGTTATGGCCCTGAAAAAAAACCCCAAGGTTTTTGCAATAAGTATACAAGTTATGGCTTAGTATTTTTACCCATAATTAAGATGTATTTCCAAAGAGTAGCTGCCATCAAGCTGACATAAACTTGACATGATTTTCCCCTTAGTGAAATCCATCATGGCAACTTAGCAACCACAGGAGTCTTATCTCTGAATCATGTTACGTGGTTGAAGGGAAAACCAGATAAAGTTGCTTGCATTAGAAGGAAAGGGGTTTGTTTGCTGTTTTTTTTTTTTTCCTCATTAAGGTGTTATGTTTCAGTACGGTAAATTCCCGTGGTGTCATCGGTAGGGTGCAGTCAATCACCATAAAGGAGAGTTTTAAACCACCTTACAGATGTCAGAGGATTAAACTTCAGGCTGGTGAAGTATTGGAAGGCACTGGTGTTTTTTACATTCAGTTTCTCCTTCAATATTTTCAGAGCACATCTCCCTGGGTCTCACTGACCCCTACATTTAATGAGAACCAAGCTTGTTGTGTGGGAGGTTTTGGACTTAACTGAGTTTAATCCTGATGAGAAAATACCAGGACAAAGGAACAGCTATTATGACTTCAGCCTCTATACCCTTCACCTTGCTTGCCACCACCATCTTCTGACTATATTTTCTGAATTAGCTTTAACCAGCTTTAACCATTTCCTTCTTTAGACATTGTACATACCCAGATATACACTTATCAGTGAGAAAACTTTGGGGACACAGAAGAGTCTGGAAATTGGGCCCAACAATCCCAAGCTGGAAATGAAGAAATGAATTTTGTTGGTGGCAGCTTTTTTACCGATTCCTACCATAAGTAACTTCATTAACTGGAAAACTTTGTGTATGTGAAAAATATTAGATTCTGCCTCTCAGCAAGGTGCTATAAATAAATCCAATAGCTAAATTTCACAGTTAGGCTAAAGCCTTTGTCATCCCTTACTCATCACACCTATAGCACTGTCGAAGAGCTGTAAAGTTAATGGTGCATCCGACTGATGCAACACGTCCCTGGTAAGCACAAATTGAGTGACTGGTTTAATGTCCAGACAGGGCTTTTTTTTCAACCACCAGAACTGGAAATGCAATAAGATTTTGTACATTTGGGAGAGCGTGTGTCTGGTCCTTACCTGTCAGCAGCTGCGTACAGGAAAGATCCTTGCCTTATCCATGACTCATGGGTCACCTCTGCCCTTGCTTATTTGAGAAGCGAGCAGCCATCCTTCCAAAAACACAGCCTGACAGCCTTCCTGAGATTTGGGAGGACATTAATAGGGCTTCATAGACAAAAGGACTGCCTGGGGATTGAGGAACAAAATGAAAAACCATACACAATTTTGGATTTACACGTAAATTTATCGATGCTGTTTTCCTAAGTTACTTGACTCTGTAACCATAACAGCCTTTAAATGTAATTTGTTGCCTGGTAATCTCTGTCTCACAGACGCAGAAACAGACAGAGACACACACATGCTGTTGCTCATCTTGCTACCACCAAGAGTACAGAATGGTCATACAATCAGGGAACAGTTTGAGCTGGAAGGGAGCTCGAAGATTGTCTCTGTGACATGACATTGTTCTATCATTATTGGCACTGTTTGTGCTGCATTTGCACTGGAGTACACTAGTCCAGAACTAAATCCTGCCATGTTCAGTACCATGCAGATATTTTTCAGAGGCAGGCATAGGAATTTTCCAATCCATGTCTCAGCTGGAAGACAGTGGATATCAAAAGCAGGGCAACGTGGGGAGTGGGGCAGCAAGGAAATAAATGGATTTTTTCAGGGAATTAAAAGCCTCTGCCTAGCCCTGCCTCACTGCTGACAGACGGGCAGGATTTTTAGGCATGGAGGCAGCAGAGAGTCTTAGGGAGGGATTTACAGGATGGGGAAACAGCTCCATGAATTTTGAAAGGTGGGAGATTTAGTCTCTGTGCAGTGAGCAGCATGAAGAAAAGGCAGGGGTATTAAGGAGTGCAAAGAGAAGGGTGCCTGAGGCTGGTGCTACAGCAGAGGACAGGCAGGAGCAGCTCACTACATGCAGGTGTGGAAAGAGGGAGGGAGACCCAAGGGACACAAACTCCTACAGGCACAGGGGTGGTGTTTGCCACCATGGACTTGTCCGGATGTGTGTCTGTTGGACCAGGGAAAATGGTGCCAGTAGAAATATTCTGAGTGGGAATACAGCTAACATCTAAGGACCAGGGATGGCTGACATGTGCCCACAGCTTTGGAATCAGGTTTGGCTTCCACCTCCACTAACAGAAAAGTCACTCAAAGAGCCCTTTTGGGGACAAACACGAGGAGCTGCAGTGGTGACCAAAGTCTGATCACCTTTGTGGCACAGATTTTCCCCCAGGGCTATGAAATGTGGATCTGTGTGGGGCAGCCTCACCTTCCTGTGCCTGCCCCAAGTCTCTCCTTTGCTAGGTGTCATACACAGGAGTGTTTTGGGACCCCAGTGTGTCCCAATGGGGCCAGACCTTCCATCAGCAGCTTCCCCAGGGGATGGTGGCCACATCTAATCCTGGAGAAGCAGGAAACTCACAGGCTGCAGCCTAGGGGTTCCCAGCAGCAGGTAGAAAAGAGCATGAAGCTGGAACAGGCTGGCCAGATCCAGGGATCACACTGATCCCTCTTGGAGCCAGACCCCAGCCCAGCCTGATCCCTGGAACCACCACCTGAACCAGAAGGACAGCCAGGTGAGCTGGTGTCACTCCAGAGGTCATCAGTGAAAGTCACAGCACTCAGTTTAAAGATTAATAGATGGTCTTTTTCTCCAGGCTGTAAAAGTGGGTGGGTAAAAGCCAAATCACAGGCCTGGTGGCTCTGGAGGCTGCAACATGTCCAATAACGTTAGCATTAGCAAGTTGGAGTCATGCAGATAATGGGAAACCATGGCAGAAAGTTAGGTCTCAGCATAAGGTCTGGGGTTCCCAGTGAGTCAGAGGGATTAGGAAACCTTTGTAAAAATAACCATAATTCCCCCTCCTGTATATTTTTCCCATGACTCACCCTGCAGGAAAGAGACAATATGAAAAAGACGTAAATCTCTGCAGTAAATTTTTAACCCAACACGTCACAGAGAAAAGGTATGTGTATCTGTGCTATTTCTCCACTTCCATTAAAAAACTCAATTTCCTGCATTTTCTAATACTTTTGTGGTATGAGTTCACAGTCCAGCACTTTGGTGGAGAAAATGAAGTGCAACATGTCAGTCCATCCATCCACTAGCACACATCCCCTGAGTCCTTTATCCCCTTTTCTCTCCATAAGAAAGCTGCAAATGGAAGAAGATGTGGGCTGTCATTGCTCTGGTGCTGAATTAGGGGGTGTTGTCAAAGGAGAAGCATCAGAAATGGAAATTGTCTCTTCAGAGATGGCAAACTCTGGCTGGGCGCACATTTTGCTTGTAAGAAATGTAATTTATGCATATTGGGCCAGTCAAATCCACTGTTGAAATCTTGTCAGAGCTGCAGTTTGCCACTGTAACTTTTTCCACCATCACAGGTGTTCTGAGGTCTTTGGAGGAATAATTTGATGTGCAATGCCTGGCACAACAGAAATAAAAGAAAAAAACAGATAACTGGGTGTCTGATCAACATGAGGAGCTGTTGGTATCTTGAAGCCAAGTCAATTAATAACAGAATGTAATCTATGGCAGTAGAGTACTGATAGCTGGGGTAGAGCTGATTAATTATGCAGGTAACAAATTCCTTTTCCCCTTATCTTCTGCCTTTTAAAAAACCACATCCTATGACCTCATCACCCTGCTTCATTTGGCTAGATGCATTCAAACTAAAACTGAACAAATTTTTTGCTTGAAGAGACCCCTCAAAACACATAATTTACCCTCTCTAGAAATAGACAGCATACGAAAAGTTCCTCTTTTTGTGACTTCAGGTCATTGAAAACAACGAAAATGTTGGCAGTATTGAGAAATCAGGGGCTTGGGTGTGCTAATTTTCCTCTATAAAATTTAAATACATATCTATATCATTATATCTACATCATTATATCTGTATGCTTACATATCTATATATCTCTATATACAGATATAGATATATATATAGGTATAGGTATAGATATAGATACAGATATAGATACAGATATAGATATAGATATAGATGGTGTAGATGTAGATGTAGATATAGATATAGATATAAAAAATCTGAAGGTGGAGAGAAGAATTTAGACCAGATACAAAACAAACCCAAATGTCATTGCCCAGAATTGCTATTACCCAAGCACCCACCCTATTGATTCTCCACCACTGTTATCCCATCCAGCTCTAGGCTGATGGAGGAGCCCAGGAAGAACCCAAGAAGCCCCACTAGGGCATGTCAGGCTGCTCCCGTGGGCAGCCTGATCGCTCCTGACTCGAGCAGGAATTCATCCCTGCACACATTCCCATGGCAACCCTGGTTTCTCTCTTCTCCCCTGACACCCACCTCCGGAGAACACTTATTGCCATGCTGATGGCAACCAGCAGCAGGAGGCTTCCACTGAGAGACACCATGACAATGGCATAGGTGGAGGGTGGTGAGCCTTGAAGAGAAATCACAGGTGAGTTTTGCCAACAAACAGCTTCAGAAACACAGCCTTTTGTGAAATCACAGGTTGCTACAGGCTGAAAATACTGACAGTCCTTCTGCTCTAACCATGAGTGGAAGGGGGTGACCAGCTCTGTGTTAGGAGGATGCTCCTGGAACTATTTTTTCTTCAAAAATCTCACAGCTCAATTAAATAACGTGTGTGTCTTTATCTACCAAAGAACAAAGCAAAACTGCTTTTCAGGACCGAGACTGAAATACAGCCCTGTGGATCTTGGGGTGGGAAAGTCTGCCCTGCACTGTTAGACCACAAAGTCATTTCACATATTACCCACCTATTTATAGTAAAGCAGGATCCTGAATCTTACTGCCTGTCTAGCCAGCACTTTCCATCCACTTCCACCCCTTTCAATCTGTTTCCATCCTTCTTTACTCTTGTATATAATTCCAAACTTAGAGGAATGAAGACTGGCTTACATCCCTGCCTCCAAAGCTCCCAATCTTTTCTGCTGCAACCCCTCCTTTTACTTCCACCATTCTTTCAACCCTAAACCCCAACAGAAGCATGTCTACCATGTCTGATTCATCCACTCCTTTTGAGCCCACTCAACACCCTGTATCTATAATCTGGCAGATTTGCTAACATGCTCAGCAGTGTCACCACACAAACAAACACTGCAAAGCTGATTTAAAATGCTGATGGAAACAAACAGGAGAGTAAAACACCTTCTTCCTGGAAAATTGCAGAATTGTACAAATCTTCACCACTAGCATTGGTCATCCTGAAAAATTAAGCAAAGAGGCAATCAGATCCCAGTTTAATGTTCAAAACCAGAGCATTTAGTTCAGATTCCTTTATGACAGCTGAGTATTTCACTATCTCTAATGTGAATTATCTTTAACTGGAGATTATAGCAAGATGTGTTGAAGGGCAGATCCAAAAGATAGAAGCTAATCCAACACAAAAAACTGAATGTTTCTGTTAAGGCAATGAGCTTCCACTGTTTTGAGTCTGGCTTCATGTTTATCCATGGCATTTAATCTTTACAGAATCAGAGAATCCCAGAATCCCAGAATGGCTTGTATTGAAAGGGACCTTAAAGACCATCCAGTTCCACCCCCTGCCATAGGCAGGGACACCTTCCACTATCCCATGTTGCTCCAAGCCCCTTCCAACTTGGCATTGGCACTTCCAGGGATGGAATTTTGGCATGAGAAAACAACCCAGCAACACCAACAAAATGCTCTGACATATCTAGCAGATACTTTTATCTAATCCTGGCCAATTTGCCCCAGGACACAGAGCCTTTTCTTTTACTGTCTCCAGAAGTGGTAGCTAAGTAAACCATCCAGGCATTGCCTCTTGTCCATCAGTGCATGGGAATAAAATGAAAGGTCAGCCCAGAATCCCAGAATCTGCTCCAGGATGCCATGTGAAATTTTCCCTGGAGAAATTATCCCTCTCCCCAAGGAGAGCTGGGCTGAGTGTTACTGAGAATGGAAAATCAACTTGCTTACTAGAGAGTCCTCCAACCCCTCAAGACACCAAATCTTTTTGTCCCATCTGTAAGATGTCCTAAGGAAAACCTCAGTGTCACCCTTGTGCTTAAAAAGAAGTCAAGAAAATAGAACATGGAAATTAAAATATAAAGCAGAATTAGATTACAAATTTGGGGATTACCTTGTGACTGCTGAAGATCCTTGTGTCAGCATCACACTGCTCAAGTCTTGCCTGAAAGTAGAGCTGGTCTGAAGGGTTTCAGGCTAATTGCTCACTTCATTTGCCTCTGTTGATTGCTTCCTTCTCTCCGTGGTTTTTATAGGGCAGGGTAATCTCTTCCGTGTGCACACAATCAATAAAGTGTGGAGGTGGATCAAACAGAGGCTTTACTCACCATCCTTTGGATAAGCAATTATTTTCAGAGTCTTTCTGGTGGAGCAGGAGGCACAGCTGGACTCCACCCAGGAGCCTCTCAGGGCTCCCAGGGGCACGGGACCCCCTCTGATGTGCATTAACTCTTCCAGCAAAACTATCTCTGGTGGCCAGGACTTGCTGCAGAAACATTCTGTGTCCCAGGAGGGGTGCCTTTGGGTTTTCTCTAGAAGGCTGGGTGGAGAGGGCAGGTTTGGGTGCTCTCCAGGCAAGGGAAGCCCACCAGCTGCGACAAGTCTGAGCCCAGCCCTGAGCTGTCTGGGTGTTGCATGGTCTGACCTGGCTCCCTGCACTGAAAAGAACCAGGCAGGAGTTTAAGGAGCTGTTGTTGAGCTGTCAAATGGCGATGGCCAGTTCAGGACTTCAAAAGTGCTTCATTTTGGTGTTTCCTGCAGCCTGGCTTCGCTGCACCACGAGCAGGAGGACAACGTGACTTTATCTCCAAAGCACCTACCCCTTCCCATGCCTTTGCTGGGGAGGTGACATCTGCACAGCTCTGGAGCTCGTTCTGCTCTGCAGAAGCCCCAGTTCCCTCTGCCAGACTGGGCTGAGCTGGCAGCTGCCCCGAGTTATCTCATGAAAGGCTGCGGTTGCCTGTGCCCTGTGGTCAGAGAAGGAGTGGTGCTCCAGGGTGGAGACCCTTCCTTCGTTAATGCAGGCATAAAGAAAACATTAATAAAATCCACATTGGCAGGTATTTGAAAACAATAGAGGTTGACAGGTTTTTCTGCTGTGCCTAGACAAATAGGTGCACAACAATCTGAGCTCCTCTTGCGTCACAGTAACAAACAGGACCCAAGCACCTCTCTGAGGCCCCTGGAGATTTTTTGGAAGGGTTTCAGGCATCCACAGTCTGGATAATGACCACAGCTGTGAATTTTCCTATGTGGCACAAGAAAACAGTGAATTAACTACATTAAATAGATTTTACAGAGAGATGGACAGCAAAGAGCAGGCCTGCAGACATATGCAGGTATTTCTTCTGTTTAAGCCACACATCCACTGTCCATCCTGTGTCATCCATAGAGGAGGACACTTGGTCTGTATGAACCTTCTCTCCCTCCTGCAGGAAATCACTGGACTTGTGTTTGGCTTTAAGCCTGAACATGCCACAAAAGAGTTCCTGAGAAGGGACGACTCTGTATTCAGGCAGATGCCAGCACTTGCCTTCTTTATCAAAAAAAGGGAGAGCTCAAATCAAAGCTGAGATTGCTTTGTGGAACCCATCTGTGATTTTTGAGTCTGATCCAAAGGTCACTGAAGTTAATGGGAATTTCTGCTGATTTCTCTGGTATCCAGACCACGTTGCCAAAGAAAAAGCTGCTAAACACACAGCAGACCTCTCTCTTGAAAGCCACTGACCAGATATGTGGTGGATCTACATGTCTTGTGCATGCCCAGTGTGAAGATGTGATGGAAGCAACTGGGATGTGTTCTTCTCTTGTGAATGGAAATTCACCTGCACTGAACTTTCAGAGACAATAAGGAAAAAAAGCCACGGATGCTCTCAATATTCTGGAAGGTGAATAGTCTTATTTTTAAAAAATTTCATACGTGAATACATATTCCTTTTTTCTTTTTTATCCTGGTGTCACCTCACCCCAAACTCAGTTTTGTGGAGAAGCTTGAGGTCACAGTGTGGGGAGCTGTGGTGGAGGAGGAGGAGGCAGCTCTTTTCTGCAGAAACATCTTATCTCACGTGGCTTGGGTGCAGTTCCACCATTGAAAACTGCCAGCACAGATAACAACAATCCCAGTGAGACCAGGGCAGGCAGCCAAATGTGTGTAAGGCCAGAGAGGCACACACCACGGGTCACAAGCATGTGAGATGTATGCCAGGACAGAGCTCCTCAGCACCATTTAGGTTTTTTTACCTGCTCTGGGACTTATTAGTGAATACTTGGCTGTCGCTTTGGAGATCAAAAATTTCATATATGAGGGTATTCATCAAGGATAATATTACTATAATGAAAAAAAAAAAAAAGCCCTCTCAAAATTGTACTGAATAATACAAGGCAGTTGGGTAAAACAGTGTCAAAATACCTTTAGAAATATAGAATAACAGAACCATATTGGTTGGAAGGGACCTTAAAGCCCATCTTGTTCCAACCCCCTGCCATGCTCATCTGGGCATAAACTCCATGGAAAAACCTCCTGGAGGAATGAAAAGATACAGGAGATGATAGGAAAACAGTGGTTTGTCCTACAGGAGCTCTCCCAAGAGCTTTACTTAGCAGAGTGATTGTGCTTTAAAAGCCAGCAGGGTAAAAGTTTTTTATCAAAGAAGGTCAGAGAAAACACTCCACCTTGTTTTTGTTAATTCCTTGATGATGCAGTCTGAAAAACACAAGTTTTCTGAGGAGGAGCTATTTTTTTGTACACTGTGAAGTTTATACCAAACCTTTGGCACAGCTGCCTCAAGGTTTTAGACTGCATGAAAATTATGGCATAAGAAAAATAACCCCAAGGAAATCTGAACTCTAAAAGGCACAAGAATTTACTTGGTCAGTAGTACAAAAAAAAGTGTAGCAATTGTTTTTTGCTGTTAATGAGCAGGGCCTTATCCTGCTTGCCATACTCAGCTCAGACAAAACTTCTTCATCTTTACTGTAACCTTGAAGAAACGTATTCTGCCAGAGATACCTTTTTCTATAATCATCAAGTTATTTATTCATC